>JAUZNJ010034698.1:0-12585 GCA_034780135.1 Jordanella pulchra | reverse complement strand
TCCCTATGTTTACTAAGTTACTTCCTGAGAGTCTTAGAGTAAAATGGTTTTATCTGTGACTGAAAATAAATCACAACACTGAAAATACATTAAGGTTCTCATCTTTTTAAACGTGAAATAACTGATTAATGAATTGATTGTTAAATAAAATGAACTGATTAATTAACTGAATAATTTTGGATTCCAAATAAGTGTGAACATTTCTTAGCTTTATATACAGATTTCCAATAACTAATTAATAAATAACAGGCTTCTGAGGAAATTTGTTTTTGTCTCACTTATCTCTAGGTTAGTTTTACCTATTCAACAAACGCCCTGCACCACTGCTAACAGAGAAACCTTAAAATAAAACTAAAACAAACATTCATGTTTGTTTTCACTCAGTAAAAAAAAGGACATTTAAAAAACATCATTTTATGTAAAATGCTTTTTTTCAGAGCCTTAAGAGAATACTTTCAATACTATAAATAAAACCAATGCTTGACTGGAAGACTGAAAAATGCAGAATCAACTTCATTGCTTATTCTCATAAAAGGAGGGACTGGAGAAATTTTCTCAGGTCAAATGTGCTTTCGTGTAGGAGAGGTTTCATGTCCAAAAATAGTAATATAAAATGAACTTTTTATGTTTCTGTGAAAGCTGCATCTCCTACATTCCTTTTTAGATCAGTGGTTTACGCCCACTGCTCGTGCAGCACATTAACCTTCTGGTTCACTGGTCAATGACTGAGAGTAGAATGACCTGCCATCATGATTATTAAATCCAAAATTATTCTCCTGCTGCATTAATGATGCAACTAGGTGATCTCAGTTTGGTGAAAGGAGAGCTCCATCAACTGGATTTGCATCAAAGATGAATGCACGTTTTTTTTTTTTCTCCATGGCCAGCACAACCTTTTAAATGTCCTTGAATCCCCTTGAACAAAACACACCTACTTAGATTTAACTCAATAAAAAATGAACAAGGCACATGTAGCATTGGCTAGGCTGATGAGGACAGAAGTATTCCTCTTCTCAAAGAATGAAAACATTTAATTTGATAATTACAATGTTATACATAATGACTGCATTGAGGAAAAGATTATATATTTGTTTACCTTCTTCAATACTGCTGTACTTAAGTTTACAACACATTATGATTATCTTTCCATAATGCAGTCTACAAATAAAAGCAATATCCACTTATACATAAGACACATCTTCACAGGGCAGGCTTATTACTTGCAAGTGGGTAAAATAGCTCTGATCTGAATAAATTGAAAATTAAATTACTTTCTTTACTTGTAAAGCTGCATTTACATTAACAGACAGAAAGTTACATTACTTAAATGTCTATGATTCATTAAAACGTTCTGGAATTTACACAAATGGGACATAAATATGTGAAAGGTTTTCACACAATTTCAAATAGATAACTAACCCTAAATAGTATACAAATATAAGCGTTGTAACATATTTAGTAAAGAAAAGATGTTATATGTACGTGCTTATTAAAATAAAAAATGTTCGTCTTTAGATACTGCTGTGACGCTAAATTTTCATGGGAACAGTTTATTGTTTCCTTCATAGAGTAAATGCCTAGAAAAATCTAATGCTATTCCTTTTTACTGGACGGTACTCACTGCTTATCCTTCATTAACCATCTACTTAAAGATGTCTGAATGTGATTCAGTCTCAAAAAACACGTTGATTTATAAAAAAAATAATATTTTTGAATTTCAAATATTTTCCTTGTTTTTACACTACCAGTATTAAAACATATATAAGTTATAATCATCTACCTGCCATGCACAAATAAGGCACACCGACAAAGCGTTAGCAGCACTCTACTTGCCTGATATTCTCATCGGCTGTAAGGGGTAGTTAGTGTAGGGCACAGATTGCAAGCTTATATCTAAAGAGGTTGGAGTACTGAACTTTACACACCGAAATTTTTACTGTATCTTTTTCCTTAAACTGCTGTACATTTTTATTATATCTACTCTGAGCAGTGTCACAGTTGCGCCAGATCTTCTGGCTATTTCTAATGGCCTCTATGACCAAGACATACTTGACACGCATGTAAAAAAATGTTGGCACCCCTCGTTTAATGAATGAAGAAAAACCCACAACAGTCACAGAAATAACTTGACTCAAAAAAAAGTAATAATACATAAGAAAATATGAAAATGAACAAATAAAAGCCAGACCTTCACTTTCAACCATGCTTCAACAGAATGATTCAAATAATTAAACTTATTGAACGGGCCTGGACAAAAAAATCATAGTATTCTTAACTTAATTTATGGTTCCATAAATTTGTGAAGTAATGACTGCAATCAAACAACATTCTGTAACTGTCAACGAGACGTCTACACAACGTAGCAGGTATAGTGGGTTTGCTCACTTTAAACCTGAGTCATCTTTAAAACAGTTACTTTAGGTTTAAAGGTTTTTTTTTCATGCAGCATGTTTCAGCTCCTTCCAAAGATCCTGAATGGGATTAAAGTCAGGGCTCATAGAAGACTACTTCAGAATAGTCCAATGTTTTCCTCTAAGCAATTATTGTGTGTTTTTACCTGTGTGTTTTGGATGCCTAGAATCCACTTATAATCTTGAGATTTTTTTGTACCCAGCAGACATTTAGGACACCCTGTGTCAGATGAAACAAAATAGCCCCAGAGCATAACAGAGTCTCCTCTGGGTTTCACAGTTGGGTCACTGTTCTTTTCTTGATATGCTTGATATGTGAACATAGAGCTGATATTCCTTGGCAAAAAGTTTGGTATTTGTCCATAACACATTCTCCCAGATACTTTGTTTCTTCTCAACGTGTAGTATGGCAAATCCCAGTCTGGATTCTTTCATGATTAGTCTTCATTAATGGTTTTCTCCTTGGTTGTCTCTTATTAAGTCTACTTTGGCTTAAAAAAAGATGGATTGTGCGATCTGACAGATTTTCCTCGATCTTGAAGTTCCCCTTTAATTTACTTGCAAGTTTTTATGGGCTCTTTTGTTACCAGTCGTATTATCAGTCTATTTACTTTGTCATCAATTTTCATCTCGTACTCACGACCAGGGAGGCTGGCTACAGTCCCGTGGATCTTGAATATCTGGATAATATGTGCATCTGTAGTCACAGGAACATCAAGCTGCTCGGTGATGGTCTTACAGTCTTTACCTTGAAAAAACCATTGTCTATAATTTTTGTTTTAATCTGAGACAATTATTTCGGTTGCTTTCTCTGGTCCATGTTGACACACTAGAGATTTCATTCCAACTGTTTCAAAGCAATGCTTTTGTAGTGACAACCCTCTTGTTCTTGCTTAGTCCAATAAGCACAGACTCACCCTTTTCTCACTTGCCAACAAAAAAGTCACTTCAAACCTGTGAAGAATCAGCTTTTACATTCAATGAGAACAGCTCACCGACCCATGTTAAAATGTGTCAAACGACCCTGCAAGAGATGTGGGGTAAAATCGCCTTCAAAGGGCTGTCCTCCGATTGGCATACAGTGGGAAAACCGGACCAGCATCAACCCTCTGACTTACGTGATACCCTTGAGCGTAACATACATACATTACATTGCAGCAGTCCCATCTGTTAAAACAAGCCAAAAGAACTCTGCTTGCATCGGATAAACATGGCACAGCACAGGCAAGAGAGAAACAGGCAAAAAGGAACGAAATAATAGCACACACTTGCTGCACCCTGGCCCCCTTCCATGTTGCTCTCTGTTGTTTACTTTAGCACTGATGACATCATAAACATAGCCTACCATGACAACATCACCAAACAGGCAGCGGTGGGGAACAGAGGCTATGCAGCTAGCCAGCAGGGCGTTAGACCCGGCTTTTTGCCAAATAGGAAAGGAGCCAAATGCCGATTCTTAGCAGGTCAACCCGGGTTTGAGAAACTGACTTTAACCTGCTAATTTCAGTGAAAAAGCAGCTTTTATCAGGCAGAGTTTCTTCCCAAATACAGTATCAGCATTATATAGATTTCAACTGACTCAATTATAGCCAGCCCCAAGTCTCAAGATCAACCGTCAGTCACAGTTTGAGGCTTCCTCAATTATGTACCTCGAGGGCCGGTGTCCTGCACCATTTAGATGCGTCTCTGCTTCAACACACCTGAGTCAAATAATCAGGTCATTAGCAGGACTCTGGAGAACTTGGCTGCATACTGAGGAGATAATTTAACAATGGTATTCAGGTTAGGAAACAGAGATGCATCTAAAATGTGCACGAAAACTGACCTCAAGGGCCAGATTTGAGGAAGCCATCTCTAGAAGTATTCCTAGAGTTATTACGGATAACATCTTCGGAGGCCAAGAAGAACTACACCCAATGGTCTGACTTGGAGGATTTACTTCCACAAACCTTCTTGACCAATAGTATTGAAAGCCAAGGTAGGCCCATAATGAACAAAACTGTACGTCTTATAAAGCCCATCAAGTGACATTGAGGGAGAAAAATGGTTTGTCCTTTTATTTCCTCTTCATGTACAAAACTTGCTCACTGTATGATCTCTCATGTAAGAACTATATTTTGTCAGTTCTACTTTATTGACTTTTCTAAAAGCAAAAAAGATCAATAAAAAAAAAACACACACACACACACATTGTCTTCCCCTTGCTGTCAGGAGCACTTCCATTAAGTGGAGCTAGTTTGCAGCTTTTCTTAACTTGTAGTTGTTTTGCTACTTGCAGCCTTTTCCCATTGCATGTATTTTTTGTTTACAACTTAGCATCATTTGTGGGCTTGCAGCAGGCTTTGAATTTTGAGTTTTTGTGCTTTTCTGCTCTCTATTTTTTGTGATTAAAACATTTTGTCTTTTGTAGCATTTTTCATTTGCATGTGTTTTGTGTGGTAGTCTCATTATTGTGTTTATTAATCTTGTTTTTACGTTTGCAAGTGCAACTGTTGTGTTTGCATTCCTTTTTGTAGTACACAGTTATGTATTTGCTTTGTGTTTTCACTCATCACCCACCATAGACTGGATCCTGAATAGTTAACCGGTAAGCCATTTCTAAATACTGAATTATGATTCATGTGGTTTGAGTAACGATAAAAAATAGGCTTTTTATTATTACTTTTTCAGTTTGTATCATTTGAATTACTAGCGAGAATATATCATTTTCTTTAATGGGAGGGTATTTAAACAGTACTCCTTTAATTCTTAAACTGATAGAAAAGCTGAAAATGTCTAAAAAAAAAAACAAAGATGTAAATTTCTGTTGTTGAAAGGTAAGGCTCCAAAGGCAAAGTAGTTTATTTTCTTTTAAGATTCTTTTTAGTTGTCAGTAAACATAATTTTTTTTAAAATCCTCTTCTATATAATGACTCTCTTTTTTAATGGTCTTCATCTACTTGGGACTTTGTGCTTGAGGCAGATGACTGCAAAATCACTGAAAAAAGATAACATTAAATTCAGAATTATTCAGTGTAGATTAAAATATCCCACAAATTCTATACAGTTTTCTTATATCTAAAGGTCTTTCTCAACTTTTTAGCGTCACTCTTATTCAGCTTTCATAAAGCTGTGGCCAGCAGAATTGGCTGATACTACAGCTTAAAATGCCACTTATTTGTACCCCAAAACTTCACCTCTTTGTGCAAGTTTGAGTGTGAAAGCATCACCTGCAAGGCACAAGAGGAGATTGGACGCTCTACTAAGCTAGTGTATTATTCATGAGTCACTCCTGTTGAGAGGTGTGTTCTTCAGCATCCAAATCCCAGCTGTGGTTCAATCTGGGCTATATTCCGTTTTCTTACTGCTAGCCATTGATCACAAGCAATGTAACCAATGCTGAATAGGTACAAGAACTTTATGGTAGGGGGTTCAAATCGCATCACTGATAGAACAAAGATCCATCAGCAGATGCTGGAAATGGTCCAGAGTGTTTCCGCTATAGCAGATCAGAAAGCTGAGGGGGGATGCATCAGCGGCATTTGGTAAACCGCACCAGCACAGCATGTGGCTGAGATGAGACACTAGTATGTGGCATGTAAGATATTGATTAATGCAGCAGCAGAGAAGAGGGCATGCCTTTCTATGCATTTCTACGTATGAAACAAATCTTACAGCACCAAGAACATTAAAAAACATCCTGTATTAAGGACTGTCTGAGGAAGGAGCCAGGGGCAAGTATAACCTTCTAATGGGCCTCATAATATTAATGGACAGTTGAGCACAGTGAATCATTTGTCAACTTTAATCGTCTATCACACATTGAGAGCCAAATGTGACATGACCACAATACTCTCCTGTCTAGACGTGTCAGTATGATGATCATCAGGCTACAGAATAACTATCTAATATGACAGCTGAATCATCATTATCATATCTGTTAGCTGACTGAGATGTATTCTACATCAGTACAGACACCTTTCGTGACTTTTTGTGACCGAAGACTTGAGTCAAGTCATGGGCTAAAAAAAGCCAGCTGGTTCACCATCATGTTCTTCCTTATTAGTTTTCCTGCATTGGATCTTGCCTTCCACGTCCAATTTTAAGCTTACATCTAAATTGATTTCATAAATTGATGATGCGGAGGACATTTTTTCCAGACATATTACACCCTAGAATTAAGTATTTTTAACATGCCTTGGTTTATCTTGTTAGATACATAACAACTGAAGCAGATATTCAGAACACAACAAAAAAAGACACAAAACTTTATGTCTAACACTTATTTAGACAAAACCTTTCCTGTTTTGGGTTCCTTAAGACTGCCAAAGATATTTCTATTTACTAAATACCAGAATATTTAGAATGAAACTAGACCTAGTTTCAGGTGTGTGCTTTATGTCTATAACTGGTTTGGGCATGAAAGTTGAATGCAAATAATTGATGAATACAGAGAAAAAATGAAAACAAATAATGTGATAAAGGTAAAAAATACAGAGCATATGTATTAAATACCTGGAGAAAACAAACTGCCAAAATTCATAAAAACTTCACCTAAAATCGGTCAGTATTTCAATATATCAGTCAGTAAAAATCATTATTAGTTGGTTTAGTCATTGATACTCTACTAACAGATGTTCCACAACAATGGTATTGCACAAGCAGCATGTTACGATGACTTACATCAAAGTGCTGTCTAGACCTATACATTGATAGTGTTGAAAACCACATTGATGTCAGTGGCTGTACATGTACAAACTTCTACATTCTTCAGTTTGCATTGTTGGGCCATAAGCTAGAAATGAAAATATGAAAACATCAGCATGCAATAAGGCAGGTAATAGATCTTCCTCTCAAAATTTAGAACAGTGGAGTCAAAAGGATAAGCAGCAGAGTTGTCCAATACCCCAGAACCACTTGCTGAGGACTTTATAAATGCATGAACTGAGCAAGTATGTTTTTTCCCCCCCCAGAAACAATGACTACACCAACTTACAGTGGTCCTTAGGCACTTTAAGTCAAAAAGACTCCACTACTGAAGAAATGGCATCTTGACTCAGATTTAAACTTAATCTAAACATGATAGGTTATAGTTTTTTTCCAATAAATAGTAAAAAAAAAAAAATGTAAAGTAGGCCTACAGTTGTGGTCAAAAGTTTACATACACTTGTAAAAAACATTATGTCATGGCTGTCTTGACTATGTATGCATGTAAACTTTTGACCACAACTGCATTCTATTTCTATTCACAGGGCCATTCACTCTTGTTATATTTAATCTATAAATATCATGTATTATTGGCTATTTTATTTTCTTCTCTTTTTCGGGTGTGTACTATTTGGATTCATACCATCATCTGGTAAAAATGTAACTAGCCTAACCATTAGAGATACATTTACTGAGAAAAACATTGTCTCTTAAGCAACCTTACACTTTAAAAGTGGGGTTTCCCCACTGTTTTTAAGCTACCAAACAGCAAAAAGATAACCCATACGATGATCTGACAAAAAGATGATTGCCTTTTCATTTTAAGAACTTTACAAAAAAGTGAATCAGATTCATTTTGAATCATTTTCTCAATGTCTCAAAATGCTCTTAGTGCCTCTCAGTACCTTTTTTATGCTGTCAAATTAGTATTAAATATTAAATTCCAGCATGTTTCTGACAGGACCATATTTCGATTCTCTGCCTCTTTTTAGTAACCTCAGTTCTCAGGAAAAAAAAGATTAGCAATAGTCTGTGTGACGTTTAAATAATTGATCAAATCATTTTTAGACTCCACACTAATTAGAAGTAATAGCTTATATGCAAAGCCCAGGCAGAGAGTAACATATAAATGAAAAACATATGACCAAGATGGGAAATAGGATTTTGCTGTCCAAGGCACAATGTTGAATAATAGCCTTATCAACAAAACACAACACATCACAGCATGCTGAGATGTTATCACAGCTCATTTCCTCAGCTCATCCTGTGTTTCCAGCAGAATATGTGTTGTCCTCATCTCCTTGCACTGCTACTGACATCCTATAAATGTCAGAATACTCTGGCTTTCTGGCAGGGGTCTTTTCTCATGACAGGGATGAAGAAAGTGCCATGTGTAAGCACATGCATCAGCAGAATTAGCAAAAAGTCATCAAACTCCCACAGGGGACGTGCTTGTCATTAAAACAAATCAGAAAAGAACTGATCAGTGCATTAATCAGGGATCAACCGAGCATCCATGGTGGGCCGTAGTCCGTGGTGTTCCCGCCCCAGACTGCACCTGAGGGAGGGTGGGGGATTACCGAAGCTCCTTGCTGCAGCTTCTGTATCTGAAATCTGCCTGAGCTCATCATTTCTGTTCCTTGCTAAGCGACCATGGCTGGATATCAAGCTCAGGCAATCTATTACTCCGCAGAGTGTTGGCTGACCAGCATCAATGCCATGCATTGTCAAATTATTAATTAAATGCATGCAAGCATAATCAGATGCAGACACAGCCAGACCTCTGGGACAGGAACTGAAGCAGAATCTAAATTGCAAACATCTTGAATTTTTTGTCTTGTTTTCTTTTTTCTTTTCTTTTTCACAGCCAATCAAGCTGTTCTAAGAAGAAAAACCTCATGGCTTTTAAAATTTTGCACTAGTTTCCATTCAGTCAACTGTGTTGTGATGCAAAACAACCACAACCATGGCTTTGCTTTAATGATCAACACTCAAATTTGTGTTAATTAAAAAAACGTGTTCATAACAAACCTTTGCTGCTTTTCAGGTGAAAACCACCCCAACCCCTCAAGCTATTCAAATATATGTCTACATGTATAGGACAGATGAGATGCAGGTGCATGCAGTGGTATATATTGTCTTCATTCCCGAGCTACAGTTCAAAATGTAAATGCCACAGCTTTCAGAAGTAAAGCAAAGTCTGACTGCTGCCTCCGTATATGTCATTAACTTTTGTTAATGTAGTTGCTATGGCTCCAGGGTATTTGCTGAATGCTCGGAGTACTTTTGCTGAAATAATAAGATCTATCAGTCTTGCCGAGCAAAAACAGCTTCATTTGCAGAATAAAGGTCATTCTCTCTACTTTTGAGAAAATCTGACAGAACAGTACAGTGTTCAACACACAGCAAACTATAAGAAACTACACTAAAATGTTACAGTCCACTGAGGCGTTCACATGTAGTCCGGAAAATCAATGTCACATTTGCAGGTGCATCATAATACATTAGAAAGTTATTGATAAGTTGTTTCGGTAAATCAATTGAAACAGCGAAACTCGGATTACGGACATTTCTTACATTATGTCACTTCAAAAATGTGATTCAATTCATGTAGATAATTATAGCCTGCAGCTAAGAAGAACTCAAAATAAGCTCTGCAGACAAGTTCATCATGTGCGATGGCAAACAACCCTATGGAGAAGACTGTTGAATTACCATGGTAAGCACAAATTGTCGGCAGCTGGCTGTTTACAAATGCTCTAGCCAAGGAAATAAATGAAAAGTTGAGCAGAATGAAAAAGTCTGGTAGAAATCATGCACAACCAACAGTTAAAGCTCCAGGATTAAAAGAAATTGTGAAGCAAAACCCTGCAAGTTTGACAGTGGTTGAGTCCCTACTTTGGGACCTTGATTTTCAAATGAGTTAACTTTTTATCTGCATCTGAATATAGGAGGTTCAACCACTAAGAAGTATTCCAGCCTTGATTCTCCTTAGCTCAGGTAGGACTATATTATACCTGAGCTGAACTACAAACTACTCAACATGGTGGTGGTGATCCAAGCTGCTAAGGGGCCAGTGTGATGTTTCCAGTCAAGCTAAGGTTCGAGGAACCATGTATTAGCTAATGATGGCAAAGCATATTTCTCAAAATATTCCTGAGCTCCTTCTGTTTCTCTCAGCTGATAAGCTTTATGGAAATGTTGATTTTATTTCCCAGCAGTTTTTAGCAGATTTTCACTCAGCTAAAAGTACCACTACCTGCTTCAATGATCATGTCATCACCAGGTTTAATAAGTCGATAAATTGGCCTGACCCTAAAAAGAACTTATGAGCTCAAGAGGAAGTTGGGAAAAAAACAGAGCCAACAAAAGAGCTAGATTGAATGATGCTACTAAATAAGCTGGGCATCCTTAACACCTCAGTAGTGTTACGGACTCCACACTACACAGCAGTAATTAATGCAAAATGTGCCCCCAAACAAGTATTGCATGTCCTGTATAGTACTTCATTATACCTCTCTGAAATAAAAAAATATATTTTTTGTTAGTCGTGTGGGATGTGAATTTTTTCAAGAAACTGAATTAGGGTGTTTGATTAACTATGTCATAACGATAGAAATTACCATCCCTCTGTCTATGATAAAACATTGCAATGTGTGTGTCTCTTTTTGGAGAGAGTCACTGCTATGTAATAAATTTACAATGATGTTCAAATTCACTGAGATGTACCAGTACAACATTGAAATGACACTTTCATATTTGTCCTTGGAAAGAAGTTAACTCAGTCATAACAGTTAAAACTGTAATATGGCAAAGTCATTCTGCCATTTCTCTATTGGAGAAACTGCCAGAGGCACATCAGGCTTAAAGGAGAAAACATTTCTAAACATATATGAGGTGTTGGCAAGTGCTTTTGAATCCTTTAATTCATGAGAGATTAGTAGATTACTGAGTTTGTGTATGGACCAGGAGCTGATCAAACATTAATTGCATTAATTTAAGAATTTAAGAAATCACTATTAGAAATATGAAATTGTGAGCAGTTTTCTAAGACGTCTGTGAACTAACTTGTGAATATGTGGGCTCTAATTCCCACATCATGGAAAGCAATTTTCACTGTTTTTCATTAGAAGATGTTCTTGAAAAATAAGAAAGCTGTCAGCCTTTTACAGCCCCGCTTTTTCATTAATCACCACTAATTAAATATATTGATTCGGTTAAATATAGGGATTTCCAGCAGCAAGGCTTTATTAGACTGTAAAACACACACACGCATACATGCACACAACATTTGTGAAATTCATGAGCAACCTATCCACTCTCGTAGGATCCATTCCTTTAGAATAACTCAGGAAAGTAAGACAGAGGTGTCTGCTCACTTCTCATCAAATAAAGTCATAATTCACGTCTCAATGGCAAATTTTGTCCTTGGCTCTTTCCTAAGAGAGTTGAAACCGCTGAAGCTGAACTGAGTATCAATTTTCTTTTAGCATCCACGAGAAAAACAAAACAAAAAAATATGCCTCAGATCACTGTCTCAACCTTAATCTTTAAGTTACCTCACAGTATCACCAAATACATGGATCCATATAGACTTTTGTAAAATCAAGCACTTTGAGGAAATATATCTTCTTATTAAACTCGCTTGGGGTTTCTTAATTCTTTTAAACTATAAAAAAGTGTAAATGGTTCAATTAAACAATTTGAAAATTGCTTGATTCTTTTATCACACTTAACAGATCTCTAAAGAAGGCACAGGAACAGGTTGTGGTGTGATCGATTTTAGAATAAGATCTTAAGAAAATAAGAGTATGTATTCTTTTGTTAGTTTTTAAAAAGCAAAATTTGATCATGTTAGTTTTAGAATGTTATATGAAAAGTGTAAATAAATATGAGTGGAAAATTATGTGAGATTAATACTGGCTCTGAAGTTTGTTCTAAAAGTATTGAACTGAAAAAAAAAACAAATTAAAGAGCCAGAGAACATAAGGCTGGATGAATTTAAATAGTTTTAATAATTGATTCCAAGTTGTGTTGACACTTGGATTCCTCATCTAACATCTTTATGCAAAGACAAACAATATTTTAAAGTTAAACATAGTTTCAATGATGTGAATTATTTATTTGGATTTATGTGGATGTTTTGTTTTCTTAGTTAAGTGGAGAGAGTGAGAAAGAGAGGAAACCAAACAATATATTCAGAGTAGTTAAAAATCTATTTATTTAGTTAAATTGTGTGGTTCAGACTTCTGCAAAAAGAAAGAAAAAAAAACAACAGTTAAAATTACACCAATGCACCTGCAGAGTGTTTGTTTTAGGGTAAAAATAAAACCTGGATGGCTTTAGTGCCAGGAGCATTTGTCATGAATGACTTCATGACAAATTGTTATAATGCAGAGACCCATGCAGAGCATGCTGTAATGTATGCGGCTCAAACAGGGCCAACAACACTACAACAACATAGCGATTCTGACTGTGTGGGTGTGTT
>JAUZNJ010034697.1:0-12585 GCA_034780135.1 Jordanella pulchra | reverse complement strand
TATATATATACACATACACACACACACACACACTCCCTGTGCCAATCATCGATGGTTTTCTAGATCATTCTCATTTATCAAAGAAAGTTGGGATATCATCTCTTATTCCTGCTTTTTGCTAATGTTTCCCAGTCCTTATCTCCTGGAGGGGCAATGATGCAGCTGTTCCCGTTTGACTTTATTCATTTTTGTTGAATCCAAGCAGTAATTTTCACCAACGGCCATCTTTTAAAGGCAGAGTAGGAGGGTTGTTGCTTCAGCAGGAAGTGGAAACCCAGCAGAAACAGAGTGGAAGAAAGTTTCTTATATGTCTAGTAACTCAGTACCTCAACCGCATCTGATCTGCGCAGACATCAGGCTCTGGTATTCTGGATTGTCCTCAGTTTGAAAATATTTGAATTACACTTGATAAAGGGGGGAGGGGAGAAATAAAAACTTGCCTATCATTGTCCTCACAGTTCTGAAGCCACTTAAAACTGAATCTTTTTCTGTTTAGCTATGTGGGAGGAAGGTTAGCTTTGGGGGCGTAATGGCAGAGTGTATATTTATGAGTTTCCTGCTGTGATCGCATTTGGATGCAAGTCTATATTCTGAGTGTTTTAAAAACTGTATGTTTTTTTTCTTTGTTTTTTTTTTTACACATCTGAAATGTGTTGGTGACTGAGTTTGACTTATTTTGAAAGGATATCTTTTGTACAGCTTTTAGGAGTGTGCCTGTGACTGGCAAGTGAAGCTTCTCTGCAATCAGAAATGTCTGTACAGGGATGTTTGTCATACATGCACTTTACTCCCTTTTTTTACTTTTAATTGTGACTTTCTTTATGTGAGTTTGCTACTTTTAGGGAGCATGCTTGGGCTGTAGTAGGTGTTGGGTATGTGTGTGCGCGCGTGCACGTGTAATGTCAAATACGTTTTGAATTTCATTTTAATCTTTATTTGTAAATATTTTATATTATGTGCTTTAACTGTGACCATTAAAAAAAATGGAGATTATTAAAGTAACGTTTTCTGTGAATCTTTTTTTAAAGAAATCTCAAAGCTGTTGGTACAGATGAAAAGAGGACGGGTTATTCTTTTCCTTCTGAATGGTTCTAGGCATTCCTTTAGTGTCCTTCTTAAAGTGTTGATTGGTTGATTCATGTTTTAGTTAATTTATGCTCTTCCAGTGATACTTTAAGAGACAATCTGAGTACCTTTTTTTTGCTACATGCTCCTGTGATCACTTCACTGATGAACAACAAGCACATTTTAAGCAGATGTGCACCAAACACATCTTTACAGTTTATAGTTAAGGAAGTCTTTTATGCACAAAATCATTTTTTTTCTGATGCTATTATCTTGGACAAGTAATTTATCAACAATATACAATATCTTGTCACTGCAAGTAGTTTGTAGTGCTAAAACCTTTACTTTACAATCCTGCCAGTAGGTATTAGTTTGCTGTGAAGTGAACAGTGAGCGTTGGTGACGGAGATCGATGCCCCATAGTCCTGGTTCTGGGCCCTATAATGGTTCCTGTACTAAAGACACATTACTGAATACATTTCTAATGAATGCATACACTGGGACTGAAACCATCATTGAAAGGTTCCTTGGATCCATTTCCTATTTTTACCTGCACACTTTGGTTTCAGCAATGTTTTAACAATGTTGTTGCACTTCAGTCGGATTAAGAAAGGATCTTTTTTTTTTTTTTAGTGGTGCACTGATTTCATTTTCCTGGCTGGTAACTGATCTTTAAAAAGCCTGAAATGCAGATTACAATTTTTATCAATGCTAATATATTTTTAATAGCAGTTGTTACAGGATCACAATACACCTTTGATGTTTTTAGCTTATTTTATTTAAAAAATAATTTATGGGAAGCAAAAATTTTAACTCCAAAAACAAAAATGTTTAGAGCATTTATAGTGGCTGATTGCTAGACATCTGCAAAGGTAGATGAGATTGGTTTCAAGTGTCAGTCAATCAGATCTCCCAAAAAAAAAAAAAAAAAAAAAGAAATTGGACAATAAATTAGTGCACCCCTACGTTTTCAATCTATTATATCTCTGGTCTTTAGAGCCACTGTCCTCGTCTACGCTGGCACAGTGAGATTCAGAAATTGGTGTTTCCAAATCTGCCTTGGTTTGCTATTTTAACGACTTTAGTTTTCATACATGTTTGGATTTCAGTACAAAATACCACAATTTTATACAGAAACTGATTCAACAACACCTGATAGGTAGTTTTTTTTACACCACATGATTTTGATTTAACAGAAGTATTTAACCTTTATTTTACATACCCCCCCCCCCCCCCCCCCCACACACACACACACATATATATATATATGAAAAATTAAACATGGTAAAATGTAATAGCAAGGTGTAATGTTTATCTCTGGTTTTAACAGTGTATAACACCATTGCATCTCCCTTTAAGTAATGACTAAACTGCATCAGTGGTTGACCTCTGCTCATCCGTGGACACCCCCCCCACCTCCCAGTTCCACCCCTTGAGCTCGCGTTTCCTCGTACTGACGGAGCCTATTCCAAAATAGACGGTACCTCACCCTCCCTCCCACCCCCTCTCTCTCCTGCTCTGTCTCCCCTCTTTCTCTCTCCCCCTGCCGCGGTGCGCCGCGCAGTTCCCCAGTGCGTCCCCTCGCCTGGAGTCCGCACTTTACGACAGTGGATCGCAGGATACTCAAAGAATTCAAACATAATCCATAGAGAAGAAGAAGAAAACGAAGAGGAGGCAACACAAGAGCAAAAAGTTGTCAAGGGAAGAGGGGTCTCCCCAAAACCTGAGGTGAGATGACTTCTGCTCGGATAGGCGCGTCTGCGTTTGCTGCATTGGCGTTAGAGGTGCGTCAGGTTATTAATTACTGTGCCTTTCTAACGCATGGAGACCAAAAGAGTTAGTGACTCTGCAGTTAGCTGCCAAATCTGTTACCGCACTGTGCTGCTACATCAAGCAGCCTCTGACTTTCCTCACCTCTCAGAGTTATGTCCCGGTGTTTATGCGTGTTTGCGCAGGGGCCGTTTATAATTTACTGTGGGCTCATTAGGGACAGAGAGCCACAGCGTCCGCAGCCTGTTTCTGGGACTATTTAGGACGTTGCAGGCAGGTGGGAGGAGCGGTTCCTGGGTGGGACACATCAGTTCGTCGTGTCTATATTAGGAAAGTGGCAGTGTCATTCTTTCGCTCTGTGCCATGCGCAATACGCACTCACTCACACACACGGGGGTGGGGGGCTATCTCATTAACCTGTGCAGGAAAAAGAGCAGTTCAGACTAATGAAGGTTTCTTTTTATCCTATTGCACAATCATACCAAAAGACCAAACTAGCAGGCTTTAGTAGACTGATAAAGACTATAAAATGACGTGTTCTATAATAGTAGAAGCCTATTGCTGAGTTGATAGTTCTAGGAGTTTAAAAACAAAGGAATGTTACTAGAAATAATAAGGGCCAGTGATAACCTTGGGGTGGTACACAGGGAACCATAAAGCTTGTAAAGATTGTTTTTGTTTTATTTATTTAGGTTTATGATTAAACATAAAAACATGCACTACTTATATAATTTAAACAATTCTGGATTCTTCTTAAGATTGAACAGTTAACATATGTGTTTTAGTGCCTGTAAACCAAAATTAAGCAGATCTAGAATGTTGAAAAAAAACTTTATTGGCCCTAATTTGTGTCCTTGATTCTAAAATACTGTACAAGAAAAAGCACAATAAATAACTACCAGGCATTTTAGGATAAAAGACTAATAAAAATGTTCCAACATTATTAAATTAACACAAGAAAATACCACAGGCCTACATTAGACTACAAATGAGGGCCAGTTAAAGGATAGTAAATTTATCTGGTTTGTTTAAAAAACTTGTAATCGTTCTGAATTAAATGTTTTAAATTCCATGCTGACTCAACATTCTGGAACGTCTGCTGCTACCCTTCTTAAAAAGCACCTATTTGGTTCATGTCATAAAGAAAACTAGATTTTCCCACATGTTGAAAGATGAGAACTGTTTTCCAAATCATAGCAAGTTACTGTGAACGAGAAAAACCTACTAAACCTATATTTAGAGCCAAACTTTGCTAAGATGTATGTCTCATTATGTAAAGACTCCTTCAGGAAGCTAAGCTAGCTAGCGGGTTTAGCTTTTGTTACTGCAGCTAAGCTACTGAAAGCTGAATGCAAACGTGACTTCTTGCTCCAAAAATAATATATCCTAAACAAAAGAACATTGACAGCTCTTAACTCTAAGTTTGTGTATCATATAATATGCTACCCAGTATCAACTTATCAGCCTTAGATCCTTATTGGACGCTCCAAATGATAAGTTAGAATAACTAAGAGACAACTTTATCCAAAACAGTTACACAATGTTGTTTATGCTTGATAAAATATATATTTTTTTAAAACTTGCTAAATGTTTTATATGTTATACCCTTTAATTTTATCTTTTATGTTTAAGTACTTTTAGGTTATTAAAAATGTATATAACAAATTCAAGTCAGTTTGCAGATCTAAGAGCTGTGGATGCTCCAGGGGCAGCAGGCTGTAATGCCAATCTCTAGATAATGCAGAGCTTCTAAGAAAGCAGCGAGAGCTTTCTGTACCCTCATCGCTCTTGTCAAGTCATGTCTCTCATGCTATTTGAGGTCACTTCTGGGTTGTATGTTGTACAGTGAAGTCATCCAACATTTCCCTTTCAGTGGGCTCACTCCAACATTTTGTTCTGACAATTTAACTTTTACAGTACACTCTTAGAAATCCATACATAGACTCTTGTTTCTTTCATCTGTGCATTTAAGTAGTAGAAAGTTCTTCAAACAATTATATTGTTTTGATTAGCAGTTACCCCAAAAAGTGTTAAGGTTTTCCAAAGACGTTCTTTGGTCTTTCAATGCTTGTTGGCCCATTTTGTAGTCTTTATCATAAGAATATTTTTCAAATGAGTTCTTCCAAAGAATTGGAATAGATGTGGAGGAGGTTCTTGTACGATTTACCCCTGGTTTCATTGCATCAAAACTTTAAGAAAGAAAAATATTTTCAACTGAAATGTTCTACATAATCTAACTTTAGTTACTACATATAGGCTGTGTTGTTATTTTCTCTATATGGTGCACAGGCTACATTTTTCTCAGTGGGGTCCAATATTTTTGTCACGTGGGCTAAAATCATTAAGAATAACTGTTTGGAAGTAGAAAGTAGAGGTAAGGACTTTATTTTTGGTCTATTTTAAGAAAAATAAAGAGAAATTGATTACTTTTGGAAAATTACTTTTATGATTAGAAAAGGTTTATAGATGTAAAAGAATGAGGAATATGTACACACATATATAATAAAATGTTCAAGGTATTTGTGGTTCTATCTGACAAACTAAAAACAATGAACAGAGTATGACTATTAAATGGAAATACTTTGTTTTATGCTCATAAACATTCACTGTTGTAATAAAATTTTAAATGGTCAGAAAATATTATTCTTTACAAACTGCAGTTGAGAGCCTTTTAAAATTAGATTGGGGAGCTGGGCAGCAGGACACCACTGCCGGAGAAAAATCTGGTCCCTCCATTGGTTTCTCTGGGAACTTATGAATATAACTAAAAACCAAATGACTAGAAACTTAATAGGAAATTCAATCACAATTTACTTTTTAAAAGCTTGGTGGAGGACATAAGATAAATACATATGATGTGGCTAAAGAAAATATATACACCAGGTGAATTGTATTTGAGAGTCTTTAAGAAGTAGTTAAAAACGAATTGATATCTGCAGGATCTAGTTACTGCATCACTATAGGCCCTACGGTGATGTTAGTCACTTTTTTAAGCAAATCACTCTTTGGCAGTCACCTTAACTATGATAGGTAGCAGATTTTATGTATATCAAATTGGGTTTTCTGTGGTATTTTGTGTATTTTCCTATTGGGTGCAAATTGTCCTATTGTTATAGACTGGTGGCAATCAATCAATTTTACATCTGGCTTATAGTGAAATAGTTCCAATTATTTATTTTGTAAAATTTAGACAAATGACTTTTTTTTCTGACTAAATGGACAGAGGCTTTGGATTATGAAGTGGCTTGATGAACTGAGATCTTACCTCTGCAGTGAAAGAGCATTTGAAATAGTACTGATCAAGACCACTTTAAAACTTTAAAGCAAAGTTCAATAGTTTGGAGATAAAGTACAGATAATAAGAGACGACTAATAATGCTTTTTAATATTTTATATTTAGATTGAATTCTTGGTCTTAGTGCAGTCGTGGATTATATGTTGCTGCTTTATGACCTTATTTGTTGTTGCTTTAGATCTTTTGATCACACCTAATATTTGCTTAGTCAATCAACTATTAATATTTGATTGCAGACATACAATATTCCCTGTGTTTTGGAGGATTAGAGGGCTGCCGCTCTGCAGCCTGCAGCCTCTGAACGGCAAGTCGTTCATCAGCAAACAGCTAAAAGCTTAAAGGGCTGTTAGGTCATGTAGCTAAAACACAGGGATATTTCTAGCTGCAAGATGTTCCTGAACTAACAGACAGCGTCCAATTGATAACACAAAATGGATAAAAAAGGGATGAAATTATTTTTTAAGCATTCTCAAACCTAATTTCATAAAAAAATTTAAGTGAAATTGAAGATTCATTTGTATTTAATTTGCATAACCTTTCCTCTTTTATTGATAAGTTTGGAAATACACTAACCTTATAATATACTATTGGGTTTATGAGTACATTAGCATTCAACATTTGCTTTGAATAATATAATCAGTATAGAATCATTTAGACCAGGGTGGACACTCATAATGCCGAAACAAATAGAAAATTAGAAGAAATGTTTTCATATTACGTCTCAAATGTAGAATAATCCTCTATATAATAATAATCAGGTTGGATTAGACGGAATATTTTAGTTTTTTGGACTAGAGGCAACGAGGATGTTAATGTTTTTTTTATTATTACTACATTTTTGGATCAAAACAGTTTATTGAAGATTACATTTTTCTAAAAAACTTGCTGTCTAAAATCCTACTAAGGCCTTCCGCACTCAAGTGGAGAATTCAATTACTACAGGTGGAAAGTGCTAGTTTTAGACCAGCATCTTAAAAATAGAAGTTTTGTTATGGTGCAAAATACATTTTTTGTATTTAGAAGAATTAAAATGTTAACAAAAACAGGATTAGTTGGAGGACTGATATAGATCCAATTATAGAGGAAATAACAATGTAAAGCATCTTTGTTAAAAAAAAAGAAAAACAAAAACTGCATGTTTGCACTAGTTTAATACCAAAAGTATAAAGACTTTTTTGTTTTTTTTTACAAGGATCTGCATCATTTACTAGTTGGTTAGAGTTTCATAACTATTTGTACAAAATTTATATCAACGAAAAACTCACATATATTTCTAATTTTGACCTAAATGTTTTAGAAGAATTGAAGAATTTTAGAATTTAGTCAATAAATTAAACCAACATTATGATACAAATGTGTTTATATTTTGATTTAAATTTTGTCAACAGATCTAAAAAACATTTTATTTCTTTTTTGCGTTATAGAGAATAGAGGCTATTTTTGACTTTAACCAAGTAAAGGATTCCATGAAAAAGCCTCATACTAACTGTGGAGCATGTAGGAAGCTGTATCATGGTTTGACTTCAGATTAAAGCATTCATGTTCTAAAGTTAATGTAGGTTTTGAACCAGAGCATCACATCTATTCTAGTCATTCAGATCTTGTTTATCACTCTTATTTTATGTGGTAACAAAAGTAATAGAAGAATTACTCTGGTAATAGAAGAATTACTTCGTTTTTAATCTACAAAATGAGAGTTATAGTTACAAATATGATAAAATGTTTATCTTTAAGCTCTTCCCTTATATCTGTGATCCAGTATTTGGGTTCAGACCAAATCATAACAACAGCAACTTTACAGCACTTCAGGAGACAGAATTGACACTAACAAAAACTCAACTCTCCAAGATTTTCTGTCACAAGACATCATAGCACTACTTTTGTCAATATTGAAAACTAGTTTTTTTCTTCTTTAAGGAGTGTTAGTCGTTCTTTGTTTAATCCTCAGTCTTGTCCTTTTCCCATCACACCATCCTGCTTCTGTTTCTCTCCTAGTCATGAGTCGCAGCATTGTGCGGCAGAGTAAGTTTCGGCACGTCTTCGGACAGGCTGTCAAAACTGAGCAGGCTTACGATGACATCCGGGTCTCCAAGGTGACATGGGACAGCTCCTTCTGCGCCGTCAATCCAAAGTTCTTGGCTGTCATTGTGGAGTCCAGTGGAGGAGGAGCGTTTCTCGTCTTGCCCCTCTCGAAGGTCAGTTTAATGGGATAAGACCAGCTGACATTAGATAAAGTCTCAAGCTGAATAAATGTTGTTGCCATTAAATAACCTCTAAAGCCTTCCAGATTCAGGAAAATTATTGTGAATTGAATGTTTTGTAATTGAAATACTATGACTAGATTTGTGTTACTTCCATTATTTTCTGATATAATGCATTCATTTTATAGAATAATTTCCCATATACAAAAATAATTTCTTGTTTCTCCAATTTGCAATAGTAAATCAAATACACACATGTTAATTAACGCTAATTTATTTGTAAAAAGACCAATACTGTTTAATGTTACATCACAAATCATCTTATTTAACTGAAATACTACCATTAAATTTGATAAGATTTACATTAATTTATTTGAGAAGGAAAAGATATTTGCCATAGTTTTTTTATTGTATAGTTTGCTGTGTTTCAGTAAGGTTAGTTTTCGATGACTGTAGAATCATGAATAAGTGATGTGATCTTTATCAGGGGCAATAATTTCTTATGAAGTAAATTTATTATCTTTTATAATGATAAATCTAAGAAGACTAAGCAGTAAAACCTGGTACATATTTGTTTTTTTTACTGGAAGGATGAATCTCTTGGTTTCTCAGTAATTTTTACAACAACTAAAATTTCAATCTGAAGCCACAAAGATTGCCATAAGACTTTAAGAACATGATCATGTTTTTTTCCTCTTATCCCCACCCCCCTTATAAACCGGTAATAACCTTAAAATAATTTATAATTTTTTTGGGTAAGACTTACTAGAGGAAGCTTCAGGTGTTCGATTCTTGTTTCAAGGTTGAATTTCTGGCAGCATTCGGCTATAACAAGCTTCAGTCATTTATGACGAAGCATTCAGGAGACAGCTGTGTGGGGTCAAATATTTATTGTGACCCCAAATGTTTGAGATACACAGAAAAGTCAATGTCTCCTCCCTCAGTGTCAGTCCTAGAAGCTAAAAGCAATGAGCAAGTCCAAAGCAAGAAAGAACTAAAGGAAAAGAGTTATAAAAACTCCCTCTCTTTTAAGAAAACAATGATAAAAATATAAGCTTAGATTCACAGTTCATGTGCAACATGATAAACAATGAACATTTTTTGTAATAAAATATGTACTGTAGTATTTTCAGTTTAGCATGGTAAGCTTTTATTTTACATTTCTGCTTCTAGTTCCATTCTCAATTTATTTAAAGGGTGAATCATTCATACCTTTTGTGTTATGATTAATTTTAAACAACACCTACAATTATGTACATATTAACAGTTCAACCAATACCAGCTTTTTTATTTGCAAAACAGCTTATTTACAATTAAACAAATACTCAACATATGTTTTTATATAATATTAGAATATGTTTAGTTGAGTTTATTATTTTAGAAGAAATATAAATTATTTAGGATAGTTACCTTTATATAAAAAGAAGTTAGATTATGCTAGCTGAAGCTGTTTGATTACTTTTCGTGATAAAGCCTTTCTAAGTTATGTGACATTCAAAAGCACTAGATACATAATAAGTAGCTACTTCAGATGACCTTTCTTGTTTGCTTGACTAATAATATGTTTTAATTGTTTGTAAATTTCTGATAAAGAAGTAATATCCGATATTTATTTATACACTGAAAAGTCATGGTGAAGAGTCAGGCTATTAATAATATACGACGGACTGCTCTTCGTTCTCCATCTCTCCTCTCTGAGTCCCCGACAGGCAACAAGAAAAACTCCCCTTTCAACGACTTGTCATTCGATCTATAAATACACCTTGCTAGCATTTGTACGTGTGGAGGGGGAGATGTTTCTAATGCTCATACACATGTTCGCATGATAAAACCGATAAAATAAGGCTGCTATGTGTTTGTGGAGTTCCAAAAATTATTTTACATATTAACATGATCACAATCCTGACATTTACCCACATGCTCAGACCAACAATAAGATCCTGTTATTAACAAATTTCAGCTCGTTAGCAGGCTAAAATGACAAAGCAGTTTGTGCTACCAGGCCAAGCTAGCATTGTGCAGCTAGCTTGTTTTTTCAATGGTCCTGTTTAAGTAAACCATATTAGCATTGTATTACAAGACTTCTTATAATTGTATCATTTACCTATTACATAAACTGTTCTGATCTGTTTCTTGTATGGTCAAGGAAATAGTGATGCTAAATGTTTTTAATCAGTTGTTCAGTGAAATCCTTAAATCTGGGCGAAAGAGACATGCCCTGCATTGTCTCGCTATTAGTTTTATGTGCATTTTTAGAGTTTGTTATTTATCTGGATGACATGAATGTGTAAGGCAATGCTGGGATTGCATTAGTTATTTTTTATGAACTGCTGCTCAGGTCAGGTCTTTTTTAAAACTGAAGTAAAGTATCAGTGATGTATGGCTAACATGGGCTGTTCTTTAAGTTGTATCATTCTGGTTATTACATATTAGCCTTGTTTTAGACTGTGAGGCTGTAGCAGGGCACTATTTTCTCATTTAGATTGTTTTACCTTTTATGTAAAGGTTTTATAGAGAGATTTTTTATGATATTATTTCCTTAATAAAGAGTTTAATAATAGATTAACTAGTATTATAAATTTGTCCTTTGTCTTGCAGACAGGCCGTGTGGATAAGAACTACCCACTTGTAATTGGCCACTCTGGACCTGTCCTGGATATTGACTGGTGCCCTCATGATGACAACATCTTGGCCAGCTGCTCAGAAGACTGCACAGCAATGGTATTTACCATTTGTATTGTATTATTATTTTTTCTTTTCAGCAGATGTGTTTATGTTTGGCAAATAAGCCATAAGGATGCACATGTGGGACACACAGATTATTGTCTGAAGGCGAAACAAGTTCACTGCAGGGCAACATAGACACATAACCATGCACACATAAAAGCTCACATCTTAGTGGAATTTGGAGTCACCCCTATCATGTCATTGAACTATGGGAGGAAGCCAGAGTATCTGGAGAGAACCCACATATGCACAGGGAGAACATTCAAACTCCATGCAAAGACGCAGGCCAGGCATTGAACTCTGGAAATTCGTGTTGTAAAGCAACAGTGGTACAAACGGCTCCACCGTGCACCTTGGTTATTCTTGGATTCATCATTGTGAAATATTTTCTTATATTTATTAGTCTGCACACCAAAAATAATAGAATATAAAGATAGTTGAAATGTTTAGAGAATGAGTTGCAACCTCCTAGTTTATCTGTTTGCAAAGATTTCAAGCTGCATTCACATTATGATTTAAAGAAATGATTTGTTGAATCTATATTAAGTAGATTGTTACAACTCACTACAAATGAAGCAGATTATTACTTTATTTCTGTTGGTATTTGTTTACTGTGATAAATTTGTGTGTGTAAAGTATTTAAGATTCAGACAGAAGTTCTCCTTTTTGGACTACAGTCTTAGAAAAAACACTTAAAATAACTTCAAAAACCTCAGATAAAACTTTAGTTACCTCTCGTTCTTTGCTTTTTTTTTGTTTCTTTTTTTTGTTTTTTGCTGTTTTACAGCAAACAATAATAATGTATAGCTTAACAGAATCTCAATAGAGATTTTTTTATGGTGTAGAACTTAATAAAATAGCAGGTTTTGCTTTATTTCTGTCCATTGTGTAATTTCTATGTGAATTTGACCTTTCTTTCCTATTGGGAAGTTTGCAAAATGCATTTGAGACCATACTCCCTATCTAAAATGCTGTCGTAAGAGTTCTGATGAAAAGTAAAAAAAAAAAAGACTCCTTTTAAGCTTCACTAAGCCAATTTCTTTTTTTTGTTTTTTGTTTTTATTATTTTTCAGAACATATGAATATAACCCTCCCAACCCTCCCCACCCCCTCACAAAACAAAAAGAGAAAAAAAACAAAAAAAAGCAACCAGGCCAGCATACATCAAATCAATAAGTTTCATAGAAAATTGACAGTTACAAATATCCTCGATGGCAGCAGAAACATCCACAGTAAACAGAAGTTTACAGTGAACAATGCTTTCAAAACAGGATTTCCTCAAAGAAGTTTACTTGTCTCAGTATTGCAGGAAAGGAAATAGTTCCAAGATTTCTTGAAGTTTTCTATGTCATTATTTAGCTTAACCAGCATTTGTTCATATGACACTATTTCCAACATCAATGCAAACAGATGAAGATTTCCATAGTCTGAGGATTATTCTGGCGGCCGCGACCGTCCCCACCTGCACCACAGTGTTTTGGTGTTTAGACATATTAGGCATCACTGTTTGATCCCCCAGTAAACAGA
>JAUZNJ010034696.1:0-12585 GCA_034780135.1 Jordanella pulchra | reverse complement strand
TTCTGTGTAAATCAAGTACCTACTAGACGGGTAACTTGGCAGAAATGCTCTACAGCGACACTAGTGGCTGGATGACCCAATCACTCTCACAGCGAAGCAAGCAGTGAGTGAGCAGGGTGAATGTTGGATGTTACGATACTTGCGGATGAGTATCGATTTTTTTTAGGAAAGAAAAAAATCGATATATATCGCGATATTGATATTATCCTACAGCCCTACCTCAGACTCTCTTAAGGCTCGTCTGACCCTAATGTGGACAAGCATCACAAATGACGCAGCAGACGCTTCTTTGCTGCTCAAATTGTGTTCGGTGTGAACGTTGAATCACCAAAGATCCGAGGGTTGATAATATGATTTTAATAACTGTTTTTTTGTTTTCAGAATCAGTCAGTATTTCATGTTTACCAGTTGCAGTCGGTACAGCTTGGATGTTAGGTGTTGAAAACAACGTGCAAGTAGATGGTCCTTTCACAATGAGCCTGGTTCTGCTGGAAGTTTCTATCCTTGTATCAAACGCCAAATGCCTACATCACCCAAATTCTATTTCAGTAAGGCTTTTTTTTTGTCAACAGGTGTTCTACAAACGGGCGGACATGGCTATCGGCTCGCTGACCATAAATGAAGAGCGTTCGGAGATTATTGATTTTTCGGTGCCATTTGTTGAGACGGGAATAAGTGTGATGGTGGCTAGAAGTAATGGGACGGTCTCTCCATCAGCATTTTTAGGTGAGGAACTGGTTCTAGTGGTAAAAGCCCAAACAGACGGTATCAATCACCAACTAAAGATGGATTAGAAGTGATTGAGTTGGATGTTAATTCTTCATATCACACCTGTTTTTCTCCTGCCAAATCATGCTGTTTGTTTCCACAGAACCATACAGTCCAGCAGTCTGGGTCATGATGTTCGTCATGTGTCTGACAGTTGTGGCAATCACAGTGTTTGTCTTCGAATATTGCAGTCCAGTTGGGTATAACCGCAGCTTGGTCAGTGCTAAAGGTAAATCTTTAGTTACGCTGCTCCTTTTTAAAACTAGAGCATTGAAGAACAAGGCGATGAACATAATTGGTATTTAAAAAAATGATCATCAAAGTTTGGGGTAGTTCTATGCACCAGGAGCTCTTAGCCCTTATAAAGATGTTATGTAGATTAAATCTTAAAAGCCTTACGTCACTATAATGAACCCATATCTATTTTTTACCAAATGGTGATATTGTCAAATAGTTTAACAGTTATAAACAAAAACAGCAATGGGAAATCAAAGTAGGAGTCTCAAAGGGGATAGCTTAGTGGAAGGACGAGAGCTCAGCTGCTGCAAGGCAGCATAACAGCCAACAGAGGCCAGACACAGCCAGCATACTGCAAATACTTTCTTTACAGAGTAATAGTAACTAGAAAAGCACTCGGAGAAAGCAGACCTCCGCCAAGCAGCTCATTCCCCCGACATATAGTGACCGGACTCAGACCAAAATGCAATCATGTGTCAATGGTTATAATACGCCCCTTCCGTGAAAATATGAGCAAAATCCACCTTTAAGTTATTTTGAAAACAAACAAACAAACTAATGATAAAAACATGACCTTCTTGGCGGAGGTAATAACATATAGAAGGATGTTAATGCAGACTATAGAACAGCAGTTTTTTAAAGGCCCATATCTATTAGTTTGATTAGTACTTTGTACATCTGACTAATGTTCTATATCTATTGTTTATTATAGGTCTGGGCGATATGACCTTAAATCAACATCAGGATAAACTGGTCACTTTTACCTCAATAACAACAATGTTCCGGCTTCTTGATCTGAAAATCATGGCATGTGCAGAAAAAGGCACTGATCTACTTTTTATTTATTTACTGAACAAATCAAACAACACATTACTTTCAATGAAATATAAAAGTCTTGTAACCATTCAAGTTTAAACATTTAACAATGTCTCATTGGACAGTAGAAAATGTTTCCTCTCTTATAAACATTTTTGCTCAAAGCTAATGGAGCCTTTTGCACAACTTTAAAGTCAGCAGCTGGTTGTTCTGCAGTCACAAAGGCAAAATTAAGTCTTTTTCTGTTACTGACATTGGAAAATTGTTACGATGATGGTAAACAGTTGGTTTATCACCCGGGCCAAGTTCATTAAGTTTTATTATTATATTAAATTCTTTATTAAGTATTCAGCAACACTAACTTTACCACACAATAGCCATATATGTTCATAGGGTTTTAGTTCCGGCTACAAGATGGGAAATATACTATATATTGTTTGAGTGACCAGTTAAAGACAACTTGGTTTAAATAAAAGAAAAATTAATTAACAAACCAAAGAAAACATTAACAATGGACAGACGGCAATGCATGCACTTCATGTGATCTCGAGAGCATGGCTGCTGAATGCACTGACAAACTGGGGAATAGTGCCAATACAAGAAAAAAAACAACAAAACATTGAAATGGGCCAAAAATATGGGCAGGTGGATTTATGTGTCTAACTCTAACGCAGTCCCCTGAACACAGCTGTGGGTGTGTGGGCCTTAAAGCAGGAACAATGGAGCCGAGTAAATTCGCCCTGGCAGTTGGTATACTGTCAAATTCTAGCTAGGTGAGTTTAGTGAGAAGCATTTTAAAAAGTGCAGCTGTGATACAACCTTTATGTTTCGGGATAGAAATTACACCAATCACATGCCCAGTGAGAAATCATCAGTGACAGATTTCTGGATATTTCAGTTCTTTGTTTTTTATGATGGGAGCTGTTTTTCTTCCACATCCTCAGCAGCTGAACCAGACTCTGGTTATTAGGTTTCAAAAGCAGCAACACTCCTGCCAAACCCACTGAGCCACAAATCCCAACAAATGGCGCTTTCTGAATCCTTGTGCAATAAAATGCAAAATAACCAAAGAGATTCTGGGATATTTCGCTCCTGGTGCAAAAATATTACTGGCTGCATAATTGAGACATCTAAAAAAATACAGTTGAGTTTCTATAATATAAATGATTTGTAGGTAAGACAATAATATTTTTTTAACAGTGTTTGAGTTTTTAAACTTTAACTGAGAAATAAAGTGGACAGAAGCTTTTAAAAGCCTCAGTTTCAGATATTGTCCGACCTGAACCCATAGAAAGCTGTAATTCTGAACACTGAACTCTGAAAGGTATCAGGGGTTGAACAGAAAATGTAGTATGAAAGCCTATTTACAGTGTTCACACATTGGATCAATTCTTGTGGAATCAAGATACTACAGTTTCATTTCAGCTGCAGTAATGGATGGAAAAAAAGCAGCAGAGGGGAAAGTCAGGGCGTGTCAACTGATCTTTATAGGACAGGTCTTTCCTTTTATATCTTAGGATTCATACCAGCTTTGACTTTAAAAGATTTCTGTTCAGATTTCTGTTCCCACTCTGCAGATTTTAGAGACGAAGTTGTTCTTTAATAAAATATTCAACAACACAGCCCATCACATACTTATAATTTCTTTGTACCAGATGTTAAATAGTGTAAAGAATGTCAGACTGGTGCTTTTTGTATAATCTGTCTCTATTACTTCAGAATGTTGTTTTTAATAAATTGTTGTTTTAAATACTTCTCAAACATTTATCCGTTCTAAGGAAGAAGAGCAAAGGGAAGAAGGTCTATATCGATGTTTTCGATATATGACTCAGATATTATCCTTACTTTTTGCCATATGTTAATAAAATATTTGGTTATTTTTTCATTTGATTTTCCTACTAAAACTGAAACTCAAAGTTTGTCTTTTTTTAGATCCAGGTGGTCCCACATTCACTATAGGGAAATCAGTTTGGCTACTGTGGGGAATCGTCTTCAACAATTCGGTTCCCATTGAGAATCCAAAGGGCACCACCAGTAAGATCATGGTGCTGGTCTGGGCTTTCTTTGCCGTCATCTTCCTGGCTTCCTACACTGCCAATCTGGCTGCCTTTATGATCCAGGAGCAATACATCGACACTGTGTCTGGACTGAGCGACAAAAAGGTAGACCTTTGATGCACGCATTATTTGTTGCTGTCTCTCAATAGCAAACTAAAACACCAGGATGCTCTCTTTAGAAATGTAAATAAAATATGATGCAACTATAATCTGGAAATAATATCAAATTGTAGTAATTAGTAAACAGAAATAAATGAAAGCAATTATTTTGAACAAAATAGCAATGGAAATTAAAAGATCTACTCAAATGAATCTCCTGGGTGAACTGGGTTTATACGTTCCTGGATTTATCTATATTTGTTTTGTCTCTGGTGTGTAATAATATCGAGGTATTGATGAAGAAATCTGCAATAAAGCATCAGCACAAAAAGAGATTTGTAGTCTCTTTGCCTTCAGTCCACTGAGGAAATTAAACATTTGAGGAATAAGACCAAGCTCTCCGCTGCTCATTATGATTCTAGGAAAGTCACCAGCAATTCTGTTTTCATTACTCACCAAGTATGCGGTGCAAGAGGCAAAGCTGTTTTGACGTTGACGCCACAGATTATACAACATCACTCTGCATGAGGTAACGCCGTAGGAATGTAGAAGTGAACTGCTGTTTGACCAGCTGCGGTAAACTCCTCAGGGCTGCTTTATGGAAATTAGGTAAAAAACACAGGAACGCCTAAAGTGACCTTGTTCCAAAGAAAGAAACATCTACTCAACGCTGCAGTGTTGGGACTAACACTTTTCAATTAACAACAAATGTCCTTATTAGTCAGTGAATGGCCTTCACAGCATTCATCGAGTGTGCTTGTTGTGAAATATCATTCAGAAAATATTTAAACAAGTAAAAGTATAGTTCTTAGTACATACATTTAGAATTATTTAAATAGTACTCCACAGCTTCAATATGGACCTTCTAGACTCCTGAAATAGGATTGATGTACATATGTATAAAACACGTGGCCTCAAAAGCATTTGCATAAGGTTAATGAAAAAGTCAATCCTGGATTCCCACTCGTCCTACTTCCTCTCCGTTATAATTAAATGCATATAGAAGTGCCAAAAGGGAAAGATTTTTTTTTAAGAAAAGACATTGAAAAGATGAAGTAAGTCTGGATCCCTCTGGACAAAATGTCGCGGACTTAAGGTTCATCTCTACAATAGCAATTTTAGATGTGTCAATTAAAAGATTGCAAAACCTGCAGGCTCGTTATAAAACACCGTACAGCAGTAAAGGAAAAACAACAAACACGCATGGGAGATTCTTGTTTAAACCCTGCTGTTTGTTGTCCTATAATGTAAAATAAAATCCATGGTGATGGGTCAAACCACTTCATCACCCGCACATATATCCATCTACATGGATTGCATGATATGAAAATGAGTTTTGAATTATGTTTGCTAAAATAAAATGTTATTCAACATCCAACAGTTTCAAAAGCCACAGGAGCAGTATCCTCCGTTCCGCTTTGGTACGGTCCCAAATGGCAGCACAGAGCGAAACATAAGGAGTAACTATCCTGAGATGCACTCCCACATGGTCAAATACAACCAAAAAGGAGTAGAGGATGCTCTCAACAGCCTTAAAACAGGGTAGGTCTCTGCCAAAAGTTATATGCACACATTGTGGGAATCAGAGTAATTAGACAATTTACTTATGGATTTCTTTTACAATGTTAGGAAACTGGATGCCTTTATCTATGATGCTGCTGTGCTGAATTACATGGCTGGCAAAGATGAAGGGTGCAAACTGGTAACCATTGGCAGTGGAAAAGTGTTTGCAACTACTGGTTATGGCATTGCTCTGCAGAAGGATTCCCGCTGGAAACGGCCCATCGACCTGGCCCTGCTGCAGTTCCTGGCTGATGGTATTTGTTGTGCATTCATGAACCTGAACACCAACCATCACCACACAAAAACATTATGCATCGCAATAATGCAATTAAATATTCTCAGAAAATCAATAACTAGCATGCGCAGGGATAAATATTAATGTATACCAAAAACTTCACAAAGATGGAGTTCATCTGAATGCGAGAAAGATACATGTCAATGAAACCTGATCTAAAGTTGATTTTTTCAGCTTAACAATAACAGAAGTTGAGTCACCTTGAGGTAAACATATCACAGACTGCAGGAGAAATAACACAAAATGCATACATGTCAAACTGACAGGCAGCCGGAAGCGCTGGAGCTTTACTTCTCATAACACCACAGTTTTAAAGTAAAGACAGTCAATAGTATATGTATCCTAAATGATAACTTAAACCTTTTATTTCCACCCACAGGTGACACACAAAAGCTGCAAACTGTCTGGCTAACAGGCATCTGTCGCAACGAAAAGAAAGAGGTCATGAGCAGTAAGCTAGATATTGATAACATGGCCGGGGTCTTTTACATGCTGCTTGTTGCCATGGGCCTGAGCCTGCTGGTGTTTGCCTGGGAACATCTGCTCTACTGGAAACTTCGGCATTCAGTTCGCAAATCGGAGCGACTGGACTTTCTTCTAGCTATCAGCAGAGTAAGTAAAGGCAACACTGATATGGAAGATATGGTTTAAACACAAAGAAGCACCAACCGGGCTTCTCTGGTTGATGCCGCTTTGTCTGACCACCCGATTGGTAACAGTTTTTATTCCAAGGGGCATAATGCAGAGAAGATATGATCTGCAGGTTTCATGATGGAGGTAAATAGCTTTGAATTATTAATGAGATGATATGAAAATCTGGGCTGGTATGATATGGAAGACAAGACAAGGCAGGTTTATTTGTATAGCACAAGGCCAATCCAAAGTGCTTTACTTGAATTAGAAAACATAATAAAAGGAAATCAAAAGCAGAATGACAGCAAATGAAGATAAAAGCATGTAGTAAAACATGTAGTTAGCTTTATGCTAATTAAGACAGTACCGTTCGTTTGTCGAGGGGAAACATGGCAACTTCAGCGTCCCTTTTAAAATCTTTTTCCTTTAGCTTTTTCCACCTGGAAAGGGATTGACTGATATTTATCCTCCTTTTTGACATCTCTGGTTTCGTTGTTTTCTTTCTCACTTTCTTGGGGTGTAACCGTTTCTTGTGGTGCTGCTGCATGGTCCTGCATTGTGCTGCAGAAGAGCTGACTTTCAGCTGCTAGGTTAGCGTCTCGCTCTCAATCACACTGAACTGCCAGCCAGAGCAAACACCGTGTTATTCTGTATTAGTACTATTTTATTTCTTTCTACTGTCTGTACTTTCAAAATGCAGACTGTCATTCGAAATGGCTGACCAGCCTTATGTATGAAATAATAGAAAATTCTTTGCTTATCGTTACGTATCTGATTTTTAGTGGAGGTAATAATATGGCAATAACAATACATAGGTGAATGTAGTCATCAATTTCAGACAGTAAAACAGAAAAACTGTTTCACAATGTCCCTTTAATAATGCTGTAATGGCCTATTTCCAATATTTTCCAACATATTTTCCCCTGAAGCTTTTCTGCCTTAGTCACATGATTAAACAAACACTACATGACTGATCCTCTCGTCTTCATGAAACTACAACAGCAACCAGTCGCAGTCTGTAAGGTTTCCCTCCATCTAGTGCTCCACTAAATGAATTACAAAACAACACACTGATGCCTTCCAGTCAAACATGTGAGACCTACTCCAAAGCTGTGGAGTGACATCCTACTGTCTCCAAATGAAGGGAATAATTCAACCTCTATCACTCTTCTCAAATCTGCTATAATAAACAATGAAACACATCGAACATTCTCCAAAAAAAAGGACAAGAAAAAGCCTAAACTCATTAGCTGGAATGACTTCTGTGAATTAAAACATCAGCTAATAACTGTTGCATCGGAGCTCATCCAGTGTAGGCTAACAAACATGCTAGCTACCTTTACCAGGAGAACAGACTAGCTGCTGGACTAAATTGCCCGTTTCTAACATAGCATCTAATTCACCTTCAGTGTTATACTGCATTAACTAACATGTTCAGCAGACACCCTGAAGCCTCAACATCAGTTTTGACACCTTGTTCCCTCATAAATTGCTGCATCTAGACTCTCATTTCCTCTCAGTTACTACTTTTTCTTTTTTGTTTACTCTCTTTCCTCTCCCTGAACGAGTGCAGATGGTCGACCATTGCGATAGAAATTGGGAAGTAGAATGATCTACGGTTGTGTTTGCTTGTTTGACTCCTTTCAGCTGCCTTAAAAAAAAAACGACGAAGCAACATCTTCCACTGGGTGCTCGCCACTTATATATTTCTAAACTACTAATTCTGAGCTAAGAAAACTCTTTTTAAAAATGTTATTAGTCTTTGACAGAACATGTATTTATGAAAGCAATAGGTGATTTTTGCTTCTAAACAGACAATGCTGACCCTTTAATATCAGCCAAATTTTACTTTGACCAATAGGCTTAAAAATGACAATGGATGCACAATGTGTCAGCATTGGCTGATACATCATGGATCGCTACTTGCATCAGTAAATGGATGAATAGACAGATTATCAACGATCATGAACTAAAGCACTAAAGTGTGCTTTAGTTCATGATCGTTAGACAAAACAATGATTCTTTTGTTCAGATCAGCAATGGAACCAATGAGGGAACATTTCTATGATTCTAAGCAGTTGCTGGGTCTTGGAGTTTTCTACCTTCATGCAATATTTAAACAGTATGCCCACCAATGGTAACACGCTTTGAAGGTACAGTTATAAAAACTTTTTTTTCAAATGCTTAAATAGACCAAATTATTCCATAATAATATTTTTAGGATAACAAGAGCAAAAATATAATCAAACTACCTTGCAGGGAAATGAGAATTTCATCTGGTATTTGCTGAAAGAAAAGAGATGGTGATGATCTTTTAGAAACTGAATTTAAATAACCCCATTAAAAAGCTTCATCTCTGTATCAACTGTGGTCAAAGGTGAAATTCTTCATTCTGAAGCAATGCATGATTTGAAAGGGAAATAAACTAATATGCTAAGTGCATAAGCAGCAGCTACTTTATTTATAGACCGAAGTCTTTCTAATCTCTTGCTGCAAGAAGGCAGCCTATCGACAGTAACGGAGCTTTTGGAGACCAACAAGAATAAATATTAATATTTATAGCACTTTACCTCATTAGCTTGGTGTCTTAATGGGAGTTTTTTTCTTAAACGAGTAAATAATCTGTGATAGTAATAAAACATTATCAGTGGCTCAGCAGACTACAGGCTCATTCTGATCAAGGTTGTAATTTTACCTTCTTATTTATATCACAGGGCATCTACAGCTGCTTTAATGGAGTGGAGCAATCTGACCGCAATGGAAGCCTCCAAAGTCCAGACATCACCACCAACTACACACAAGCCAATATGCTTAAGATGCTGAGGACAGCCAAGGACATGGTGTCCTCCGCCAGAGTTGAGAACTCTCTGGACAGTGCCACTAAAACAATAGAAAACTGGAGCAGGCGTGGAGCCGACAACGTGCGAGCAGGCCTTCCTCCCAGAGTTGCAACCACAGATGTAACCCACGGCCGTCTACCCTACATCTCCAGTATAACAGACAATCATTCCCCATATCCTCAGAGGGCCATTACACCAACATTCCCGGTTCACTACGGGGATACGTCCACCCAACCGCTCCTTGAAAAGCCCAGGGTGGTAACCCGACCCACACCTCTGCGGTACACGCTTCCTGCCCGCAGCAGCCAGCATCTATTAGAGCGAACGCTGCCCATCTCAAGCCTCAGCAGCCCACACATCGCCATCAGAGATCCAGCTCCCTCTGGGATGTCTAACCCCCACCACAGCAGCAGGCTGTATGTGGAGAACCCAAGTCGGCACCCTACGTCCCCGTTTGTGTCTTACAGGGAATTCCAGGTCCCTGACATTTACATGGAGCACAGGGGACCCCTGAGGAGGAAGCTGAGTTACCCGCCAGATTGTATCAGCCGGAGAAGGAGGTCATTCAGTTATCTATTTAATAATCCAGAACCCCGAGTGAGAGTCGACTATGATGAACCTCGATCCTGCTTTGCTGAGCTGAGAGCTAATCACCTCCTGAACAACCAGGGTCCTGATGGTGTGACCATGGCATGCCCTGCAGGACACTACCCCGGCACCAGCACGAGCTGCAACTCCTGTATGAAATCTTACCTGGAGCCAGAAATGGATGACATCCCCCTTTTAGGAAAGGACAAATTAAATCGACGAGCCTCGTTTCTTAGAGCCACATGGGGCAATGAGAGAATCCGTCAGGTAGATGAAACAAAGCCCTCCACATCCACAGCTCCCTCCACCCGAACAGATATGCCTGATTTATTTCCACAGGTGGCTGGGCCCAATCCAAAGCCTCACAAGCTGTATGGCAGTTTGGGGCACAACCTCTCCTGTTACCCCCTGGCCGCTGAGCCGGCCTACTTAGACCCAGCCCATATGGGTTCCTACCCCTACAAGCAAAAGATAAAGTATGCGGACTCTACCCGGCTGCCCTCTTACAGGGAAGCCATCTTGCAGAATGCTGCTGCCCTGCGCCGCTCCTCCTCTACAGTGGTGCACAGACATTACTCTACCTACTTGAACTCGTACACAGACTTACCGGTGTATGTGGGGCCGCTCACACAGGGACCATCCCAGCTCTACAATAGTTCAAAGGACATGTGCCACTTGTTTCCGTGTAGCAGCCACTGCCCTGACAACATGGCAATGCTCCCTCGAATGAGTGACAGGCAGGTGGTTTACCACAATAACATGTTTGGGCCTTATGACGTCCCAGGAAAGAGGGAGGACTTGGGCTCAGGCAGCCGAGAGCGCAGGCAGGTGCTGGTGGCACGAAGAGTCAACAGTCCCTATGTGCCAAAGCCCTGGGGCAGAGTGTCCAGTCTGGAATCTGAGGTCTGAACACTTTCTCTTTATTTGACCTCTTTTAGGTCCACAGACTAGATTCCCTCTCGGAAGGGAAATGCCTGGAGGTTCTTCCTTAAGCAAAAACGAAACCCTACACCAATAGTGTACTTGAGAGAGGCTCCTCTCAATTATCAGTGCAATAATATCTTGAGCAGCAAAAAGTAGAAGTAAACCCTGGAGGGATAGATTATTGCTGGGACTCTGTGAAACAGACGTATTGAATCAATAACAATAAAATGGAAATATTGAAACATATTTAATGGATAAGAATTTAACCTGTGAATGGTTGTTAAAAAGATTTTAACTTTTGTTTCTCAGTGAAATATTCTTGAGAGACAATATAGTACAGCCTCTCAAAGTCCCGTAACATTAAAACACGGGATATTTTATCTTTCTTTCCAACATCATTTCAGTACCCACAATGTCTGACGGCAAAATATAATTTTGTTAATCGAGCACTGATATGTCTTCCGTAAATTTTCTAAGTCAACAACAACGCGTGCATCATGACTAGATGTAATGTCGCTGCACTTTTAAAGCAAGGGAACAGCATATTAAGTATCATGTGTATTTCCATTGTTACCATACCCTTTAATAAACAAAAAGTTTAAAAAAAACATTTGGAAGCCTCTTTAATTTGCAGATTCACCCGTTTCATGATATCTATTCCCCTTAAAGAAATAAACAGAAGAACACATTTAAAGTACTTTTCACCTTTAGACTGAGTATTTATTTTCCAAAACCTACATAAAGCATGCTGCTAAGCTACCATTTTTGCACTTTGCTTTTAAAACCCAACACTACAGCATTATTCAGCAATAATATACATCAGTAGTTCAGATGGATACAAAAATCAATTCAATAAAGGCAACCAGTTTCATTGAGTCATGTAAAACAAGCAAAGCACAACTGAAAGGCATCTAAAATAATGTCAACCTGGAAACTTTGAAAATCACCATCAGACAAGGTTCCATGTGTAATAAAACGGATCCAAGTGATGCAGATGTATAAATGTTAAAGAGATGTTAAAAAGGTCGGCAAAAATGCAGGACACAAAAAAAATGTTTGCAAAAATCAATTCATAAAATAACAATAATTTATTTTTAAACACAGCTGATCAGAGGTAAAAAGTTGTCTGTACATCCTGGATAAACAATACATCAGCAATTCTAACAGCAGAAGAAGGAAATATCAAATCTGAGAAAAAAAGCAGCAGCTGAGTATATAAACAATAAATGCAGCCATTAATTGTATTAATACTATATAGAAAGGATCTTTATTTAGCTAAATCCCTTCTTAGAATTTTAGTTCTCAGGCAGTACACAAGCGTACCTTTCTTTGTTTCGTTATACATGTAACTCAGTATCTGCAGAAATATTTAAAGTTCAATTGGACCAATGTTGGAAGTGGGGCAGAACTACAAGCTAAATCAAGTAGGTTCATAATAACAGCAGCAAATACACTTACCTTGTGGAGGTCATTGATTAATAATTAGGTTGTCAGTTTGGAAAAAGATCAGACAGGATCCTAAAAAAGAGGGAAGATACTCACAGTCAGTGACCGCTATAGTGTTAAAGTACAGGTCATAAAATTAGAACAGCTTTTTTTTTTTTTTATTCAATTCCATTCAGTTTATTTCTATAGCGCCAAATCACAACACATGTCATTTCAAGGTTCTTCACAAGGACAATTCATTTAAATCACACAGTCAGATTAGTTCAAAGTTTTCTATCTAAGGAAAACCAGCTGATTGCATCGAATCATTGACTCGACA
>JAUZNJ010034695.1:0-12586 GCA_034780135.1 Jordanella pulchra | reverse complement strand
ACTAAAACTATTCAAACCCCTAATTTGACCAACCAACGTTTGAAGAACTCATTTGTGCGAGAGCTTTAACTTCATGGTTAATGTTTTCAGAATGAGCTTAAATATTTTCATATCTTGTGATTAAATATGAAAATGAAAACTGGTTTCTTCTTCTTTGGCTTTTCCACCCAGTTTGCTTCAGGAATTGTGGATAATGACTTTCTTGTCAGCTGTATGATGCTTATAATTGTTTGAAAGCATGAAACTGGTACCTCATTTATGAAAGCTTTATTATATTTATTTTTACATATATTTACACATAATACAATAATTTAGGGCCACACTTAAGATTTACTTAAAATAATCATTAGATTCTTAAAAAAAATCAATTGGATTAATAAAGCAAAAGAAAATCTATTGAGGTAAAAAGCGGGCCTTTTTCTGCCTATTTTATCTTAAAGAGACAGTTTCTTCAAATCAGAGCCAGTAGAGAAGCAGGGCTTGAGCAGATTTATCCAGAACCCCATCCCAGCCTTTAAAATACTTCATTTATTCATTTCTGCTCCAAAGAGTGAGGTCACTTAATGCAGAGTGACACACCTTTCAGGATCGCCTCCCTGGAAAGTACCACAAGAATTAAGAAGACAATTTTATGCTGCACATTTATTCTGGTTAGTTTTTTACTAAGTAATGTAAATCTCACCAACCTGACACAGGGGATGTATGACAGACTGTACCTGCAAACAAAACATAGTTATTGTTAAACGTATTCGTGTTTCACTTAGAAACCAATGATTGAGATTAAGAACTTACCAGGAGAAGGACAAGATCTGCAAAATGCAAAATAATAAAGCAAGTCCAAAGTTCTTCCACTGAAAGAAAGAAAAACATACTATGAGTGACTGCAGCAGATACTGGTACTGCTATTTGTGACTAAGGTTTGGGGGGGATCATGCAGTTTTAGTGTGAAGCTTTAATGCACTCAGGGGGCATGAATGTTGAGAATCTGGCGATTTTTTTTGCTAAATGAAAAGTTTATTTAAGCTGTTTTTTGTTCAGAGGGTATTGATACGAAAAGGAAAGGGAGGTCAGGGAATAATCTGGGAAACTGAAGCCTGTCCACAAAAACATACCACAGGCATTCTGGGTAAAAAAAAAAAAAAAAAAAAAAAAAGTTATCCTCTGACAAAACAAAGATTGAGCTGTTTGACAATTATGACAAGACGCTTGGTTGTTATAACATCAGTAGGATTTGTTATCTGCAGGTGGTCGTGATGGAAAGCACGAGGACAGATTAATGAAGAAAAAGGGCTACCTCCAAATTGTTCACCATCCCCTGAAATTAATTACCACACAATAAAAAAGTGGAAACGACCGAGTATTCGCTAGATCTATATGAGCTTGTAAAGAAATTAAACATAAAAAAGAACTTGCTTTGAGAATTATTGAAAGTCTCAAAATATAGGCTATTCAAATAAACAATTAAAAGCTCACTTACCCAAAACGCTGCGCACAGTGTTAACACAAGGCAAGTCTGGAAGAAAATGCAACCATAATAAAAATGAAAATAAGTCCACATCTCATTTGTTTCATTAAGAGATTTTTCAGTTTGTGTTAAATAATCCCAGTGTATTTGCACTGATGCATGATCTTAACAAGCTGTTTGTTGTGTTTTGTAAAACATTTTGATGCACATGAACAGCATGTTGTGTACACAGCAAAAACAACAGGATTCCAGCTTCCTATAATACATAGACAGATATTTGTCATGCTTTGATACAACAAAGTCGACTTTTTCCTCAATGGTTTTAATTGTTTTTGAATTGATTTAATTAATAAAGGTCTGAATAGCAGAATAGATAAGTCAAATATCAAATTTCAGCTCAAAGTTGAACTGTATTTTAATTTATGCAAAATAATTAAGGAATTTTGAAACAGTTTGCATCAAATTAGATTAGTTCGGTCATCCCCAACATGCATCTCCAAAGCAATGGGTCTCCTTATAACAAATCAATATTTTTAATTAAAAATCTGCATTGTGTTCTATTAGTAGACTTTCATTTATATGTAAAAACTTTAAAGTAAATTTCGAACTCTCATTGCTGCATACTCAAAACTGATCTTTGATTAATGCTAAGTAACAATAATCATAATATGCCTTTTAAGTACTGTATTTTTTTAACGTGACATGTTTTTATGCTATTTATGTACATGCTGGTGTCTGTTTATGTATTATATTCTCTGTTTCTCACTAAATTTCTAAGGCTTGAATGTTTGACCAAAACATTCTTTTAAGTTATAGTACCTCTTCACTTTCATGTTTATATTATATTGTCTATTTTTTGTACATTTTAACTGGAAGTGGACTTGATTGCTCCAAGATAGAATATTTAATTACCAATAAAATTAAAGAGATCTTGTTTAAAAATGTTCAAAATTGTTATCCAGTTAAAGCTTTCTTGGTAACAAGAATAATATGAGAATTGGATCCCTTTTGTACTTTCTGTAAAATTCATGAAGAAAGCATTTTTTCATCTCCTTTGTCACTGTAGCTGCTCTAAAATATTTTGGAACGATATGATAAACTATTTCTGCCAAAGAAATGTTAACATTTCTTATGATAATAAGAATGTTTTGTTTGGAATGGAGAATAATGCAGACTTTTCATATGTTCTCAATTGTTTTATCATTATATTCACAAATTTCAACTCCAAAAGCCCAATGTCCAGATATTGTCTGTAATTGACTTCTATATAGAGTCCTTACAATCAAGTACAAAAGGTAAAGCCAGAGCAATGGGTCTCCTTTTAACTTTATCAAAAAATAAAAACAAAATAAATATATCTAAAAATGTGCAATGTGTGTTTAATTTTGTAATTAATTAAATGTGTTGCGTTTTCTATAGCATTTTCATATAATTTTATTTTCCATAAACATGTAACAGTTCATTGAAAAAGAATGTTTTATTTCTTGTTTTATCAAATTCTATTTCATTCTAAAACCTTTACAATAAAATACAATTCAGTTCATCCTCTTCTTTGCCTCTCAACTAGTTGCATTTCCACACTAAGACTATGTCGGTTATCTAGTATGGAGGACTGATCCTGCCATAATTAAAAAGAAATAAAGAAATGACTCAAATATAATCCTTTGACAAAACAATAGCTTTAAATTAGAATTGGTGAGCCATTAACTCCAACAAACTAGTTAAAATGAAAGGTATAATTAAAAATTGACAAATTAGAAATAAATTTTTCTTATTTTAACTGTTCTATTTTATCACTCCACTTTTAATGATATTCTTTATTCAAATAATGAATATTCAGTCATACGTTTTTTTGTGCAATGAGTCATTTATTTTTTTTCCTTATGTATTTTAACTATGGCAGGATTGGTCCACCACAGTACTGATTTTTAAAAAATCTTACGACATAAATTCATATTTTAAATAAATCTGCAAACTCTTACAATCATAATTGTGGTGGCCAGTGCTCTCGTTTTGTCACACATCCTCTTCAGCTGCTTCATTGGACCCATTAGAAACATTGTGCTGTGGGGAAAAAATGAATCAAAAACAATTTATTCAAATAATCTCAGTCTCCTTTTACTATGTAGGGCATGATTACTGCGGGTTAAAGAACTGAAATTCATTAAAAAAAATTACACCATCACCCAAGGTCTTTATTTTTTTCTACATTCTTACCTGCAAAGAGCACAAATGTTTCCAAATGTGTAGAAGACAATGAAAAGAGTGAGGCCAATTCTGGGTAGAAACAGCATACATACTCCCTGTAGGACATGCAGACCGTTATCATAGGCAGCAAAACATGATGATAACATCATGATCTGGGTTTTTAGGAAGATGTTAAACAAATTATATACATGCAAGCAGGAATACCTAAGATGGCACACTGAGCCTAATTTAACCTGTAACGTGTACAATGTTTAAACAACCTGTAATTTGTTTTTAAATGCAGTTTTAACTGATGAGCAACAAGGTTTGCATTTATTTTCAATGGCGCACATTTGCAATGACAATAAAGGCTTTGAATTTAAATCACACATTATACCTGCTGGTTAAACTCTACTATGAATACCAAAATGATAAACAAACTAATTAAATAATAATAATAATTTTGGCTACAATAAAAAAAATCTAAATGAAGTGTTTTAATAAATGATTCATTCATTCATTCATTCATGATTCAAATATTTGTTTTTATATGTGCAGCTATTTCAATATAAAAATAAAAAGATATATTTATTAATTTTAATTTAAAGGCATCTGTTAAAAACTCTGTTCAAAGACTTCGGTCCATTATTATTTACTGTCTCCATTCTAAATCAAAAAAATCAGAAATATATGGAGGGTGATGAGTGCCACATTTTAAAAAAAATACTACTTTATGAAATCGTGTTTTATATGTGTCATTAATTTACTGAAACTGGAAATAAATACAGATTTTTTAAAATAAATATATAATTAATTATATGGACCCCGGTTAAATATAGTGATTCATCATCATGAAATAATGAATAAATAACATTTCTTAAAAATAATGATGAAATAATTATATTCACTTCTTAAAAAAATCTAAATATTTCACTCAGACCCAAAGAATTAATTATACATTTATTAAATAAATTACTTATTTATTTCCTGTTTTAATAAGTTAATAACATATTCAAATAGCTATTTAGTTTGTTATTTATTTATTATATTGCAGCAAGAGACATTTGATATATACTGTAAGAGTATACGGTGATATATACAAGTAAGAGTAGCACTACTTCAACATTTTTTTACTCAAGTAAAAGTAAAAAGTAGTCAAGAAATTATTAAAGTAAAAATAAGAAGTATTTGGTAAAAGGCTACTTGAGTACTGAGTAGTTGTTGTATACCAATTGTGTTCAGTGTTTAGGAATGATGCAGATGGACAGACTTTATGTACAAATTCTGGTAATTTAAAGACTCAAATGCATAAAGGATAGAAATAAATGTCAAATATTAAAGAACAAATTCATGCTGATGAAATACTTTTAACGAATCAAGTTTGTTTTACACATAAAACTTAGAAAACCAATCCTTCCTAACATCCACTGACGATCTCTACTGTTTTCTGTTTGTTCACCTGATCTTAGAATAGTTCAAATTACTCACAAAGAACAGTAATCATAGATTGTACCCAAGTAGGAGTAACACTTCTTTACAAGAATATCACTCAGGTAAAAGTAATAAGTATAGCGCAGTAAAAGTACTCCTAAATGTACATCTTTTTTCAAAAAGTAACTAAGTAAGTGTAACTAGTTATTACCCACCGCTGTTTATAAACAGCATGTACAGTTTTACTGCACTAAACAGAAATTTGAACAATAAATTCTTAGCTAAGTCATTTAAAAGTGGCACAGTTGGATCGCCATAGCCTAAAAGTTAAAGTAACAGGAAGACACATCCCATCTTCCACATTCCAAGTGAGCCAGTGCAACCAGTAAGGCCACTTTAGAGCCGGTTTTAACTTCCTTAAAGAGCAGTGAAATGTTCTTGTTAAAATGTTCAGACATCAGAATATAATTACCAAAACTGTGCATGCACCTCCCACAACGAAACAGGCGATAAATCCCTTTATGCGCGTCCCCCAGCCTAAAGTGGAGGCTTCATTCACAGACTGCAAAAAAACAAACAAACAAAAAAAAACACGTATCGTGTTGAGATACTCAATCAATGTAACCATTGTTATGGGCAGGAAAAAGGTAAAAATCTTCATTTTCACCTGTAAAATGGTGCGGTCATCTCGCCTCGACTCCTCGCCACTCAGAACCGATTTTAATTTATCCATAACCGGAGATTTTTCCAAACGTAAAGGAGCAACAGAAGAAATGATTTAGTGTCCTGGACAGAAAGAAACTTCCCAGGTTTCCTCAACACAAAGTGGATGAATGACAACGTCACATCACTGCCGAGACAACTGGAGGAGCCGTCAGAGAGCCTCACCTGCACAGGTGTGTGATTCGTGTCAGACACACCTGGAAAGCAGCGCGAAGAGGTCTCACTCTGACGGTTCTTTTTCACACCACCGTTCATATAAACAGTGACAAAGCAAACGTCAAAATTTGACATTAAATCATGCCCTATTTATTTATTTTTTTGTTTTTTGTTTTTTTTTATTTTATATATTAATTGAAGACATACAACTAACTTTCAAAAAATCATTTTCATAAATCTGACTTCAAGACGGACTATTCTTTTTTATGTAGGTCAGTTTGGATTTGCTTAATGTCGGAAAATGAGAGAGAGAGGATTTTATGTTCTTAAAATTCATAAGTTTTCATACATACCCCTTGTATTAACACTTCTTTAAATACCACAGCCAAACAAAGAATTATTTTCTGTGACAGCTAATCAAATTAATAAACATACCTCACTGGATACCAGATTTTTATTAGATGCCTCAATATAAGCTTATGTGTCCAGTTGTTTACAGCCCTAGAATTATGCTTAAAAATAAAGTCACAATGGACCCCCTCTTCCGGGTGCAGTCCCATTTGTATCCAGGAGGGGGCGTCTCTGTCCTCAAAACGCAGACTAGTGGAAAGTCATTACTGACCTGTGCTGATTTCTATCTAAACTTCTTCCAGTGCTGCTTGGGTGTCAGGAGATGTTTTCCCAGGTACTGCTTGATCTTCCCTATTTACAAAAAGACTATTTTTCATTGATATCCTGCCAAATCTTTTTTTATTCATAGCATTTTTATAGTCTTCTATATTGGCAGTAGTTTTTACTTGCATAATTCTGCTGTTGCAGCTCTTGTTCTCATAAGCACCAAAAGCAAATGATGGTGGCAAGTTCTCCGCTCACTCATTTTGAGGCAGGACACTGAAGGGGGGACACTCCACCTTTTTCCTGGTCAAGAACCATGACCTCAGAAGCTACTTTTTATCCTGGCTGCTACGCGCTCGCTGTGAACCACCCCAGTGGATGCTGCAGGTCTTGGTAGGAGAGAGCCAGCACAACCCTGTCATCCTCAAAAAGCAGAGACAAAATCCACTGGTTCCCAAACTGGAGCCCACTGGCCCTTGGCTACGCCTACAGTTCCTGTCCATAAAAGCTTTGAACAGGATCAGTGACAGAGGGAAGCCCTGTCAGAATCCAATTTGCACAGAAAAAAGCTCAGACAACATCAGCATGTACAGAGACAGGATGGCCCCTCGTTAAGGGCCCCTGACTGTACAACTGAAGGGCCCCCAAAGCGTTTAATATAGCCCCAAATCTAAAACACCCGATAATCACACCTGAACTAGATTAACCAACACTATGCAAAGTTTAAGAAAAACACAATCAAAGTTTTATGTTTTTTTTTATTTTTTTCTGATAAAAGAACATTTAAAAATTGGAATCTTTAGTATTCTACAAAACTTTCAATTTCTTCTCGTGTTCAATTACTTTGTGTTTGAATACCAGGAAACTTCTTAAGGCACAAGTTGCTTTTAAGGTGTTGAACGCATTCATGTCTTACGGATGATGTTACAGATTTTTTTAGCTATATCTTTCACAACTAAAGATTTTCAGTTCACCAAATCCCAAAGGTGCATTGTTGATAAGACTGAGATCTAGTTGCTGCAAAGGTCTTTGGAGTGTAATTATCATATAGCTGTCTTCAAGAAACTAGTCTGAGATAATCTTAACTTTCTGACTTGAGCTGTTTTATCCTGATAGAAGAAACAAACATAAGATGGGTTCACTGTGGATATAAAAGCATTGACACGGCCAGCAAAAATGACATTTAGTCTGTTCTTAGCTGACACGAATGTCCACCAGGAGTGGTGTTTTGCATACCTTGGCTAAAACAAGGGGACAATTATTTTAATTTCAGTTAGCATCTCAAACCACATACAGAGCCAAGTATTTTTTTCCTCACAAATTTCCCTCCTTTGACATTTTCTTTTTTTAGTTTTTTCTCTCTAAATCATAAAGATGAAGGTAAGTGGAAATCTTAGTAGATCAAGTTTTGAAAACACACCAGCACCTCTGACACCAACAGCCAAGCTACCTTCAAAATTCCCCCTCTTTTCCTTTCTGATGTGTGGTTAGCAAGCTGTTTTCAGCGTGTTTAGATTAATAAAAGGCATGATCCTGGTGTACGTGTGTGTGTGTTCTCTGTCTCAGAACTGAGGATCTCTGCTGGTAGGTGTAGCAGAAGGTTCAAGACTATTTACCTGTCCCGAATCTTCTGTTTTAGTTGCTGGAGATTTTCATCAATCAATCCTTTCCAGGTGGTAAAGAAAAGTTGTTGATTCAAACCCAAGAACTCTAGAAGAGTTTTCCGGACATGTTTTGTGTTTGCCTTGCATTTCCTCACAAGCTTACCTTTTTTTGTAGAACCTTTAAACTCAAAGGTTCCCTGCCTTTCCAAACTCATCGCCTCTGCCTGCCCTATCTTCAACTTCCCTGGGACCATTTTTAAAGAGTACCATGCTGCGGAGATACACACTATAAGTCGGTCGGTCCCAATGAGAATTTATTGAAATCCAATTAAAGCAGTAATGCTTAACATTTGAGTATTACCTTAGTTTGAGATTTATTAAATAATTTTTCAAGTTAACATGCAGCACTTGGCAAGCATTGTTACAGGCTTCACTTCTCAAAAACTTTCCCATGTAACCTAGGAGAATTGGATCCATCATTTTATGAGCCATGTAACCCAGATCATTGCAGTCTGAGCTCCCATCGAACAATAGAGATAACTAAGCTAAAAGTTGTTGTTAGCCTGATGGGACATACTTTAGCTTTTCTAAGGAAGGATTTGATCTAGACAGGTGAATTCGGACTTGCATTTACAAGTAACTCCATACCTTTTCAATCTGCTGGTCCCAAATGTTCTGCTATCAGGTTTTGAAACGCAGAGGGAAAGTGTTTCATTTTGCAAACATACAGTGTTACCAATGGCCTGAAAGTTACAGGTCTAGCGTACCTAGTGACTAAAAGAAAAAAAAAACTGTTTTGCTTGAAATCGACTGACGAAGGTTTAGGGTTTTTTATCCAACAATGATAGGATTCAGGTTAGCACTCAGGAGACAATAAACTAGTGTTATTAGCTTAGGTACTGAGTCCACCGACCTCAGCCAGGGGTCAGTTAAATATATATATATATAAACAAAGTTGACATTAGAGTATAAATTTAAAATTGAAATTACCGTAAGTTTTGGAATAAAATAATTTAACAAAGACATTTGACATTTCATTCAAATTAACAGGCGCTTATAGTATGAATTATAAAAATGGCAGCACCTCCAGCTGGGTGTCTCCTTTCTTTTAGAAGCTGTCAAAGCAGTTCCCCTGAAGCCACTTTAATTTACAATCAATGACTTCAAGTTACGAAAAAAGAAATTCTCAAGTAAAACCTATTTTTTGTGTAGCATGCAGTAGAAACATATCAAACAGATAAAAACATTTGAAAAATAAAATGCATGGAATTTGGGTTCAAATCAGATCAACAGTTAGACTTTCTTACGAGAGGAAATTAAAAAAAAACATCCGTTTGCAAAACTATGCAAACCCAGGCTTTTCAAGTAACGAAATGAAGATGACTTCTTTTTAAAAATTTGGCTCTGACACAAAGAAAAACAATGTCAATAATAAAAAGCCAAAGTTGCGTTATCCTAATAATTAAATGACACTAAAGGTATGACGCGGTTATGTCACTGTAAAATAAATAGAGAGTAAGGCTTGAACGGTTTAAAGCTGATTAAATAAGGCAGAGGTAGTAATATATTTCTAAAGCATGCTTATATCCCTATCCTAGTCACACTTCTGCTGAAGATGAAAGCATCACATCCCTGATTGCCTTTATATATTCATAAATCAAATGAACCAGAGTCCGCCTCATAAATTGTCATCCTCTGACTCTGCGTCCCGCTCCCTGGGCTTCAGAAGTCCCATTTCCATTGGAGGTGTCCTCTTCAGTCTGGAGCGAACCACACTAAAGAGAAAGAAGAAACTGTTGTGTGAATATGCTTTAATTTGAAAGCCTCTCAGGAAAAACAAGTCTAATGCAGCAGGTTCTTACCAGCTGACAGTATAATACAGCACAGCAACGACTAGCATGGCAAAGGCAAGGTGCCAGGAGTAGCACATGGTAATAAACATCATGGCGTTGTGGTCGTCCATGTCCCACTTTGAGCCACTGGGAGGGTACAGCACGAAACCGATCTGTGTACAAACAGAAAAGTAGACTGAGAGGAGTTTGGCTCCACAATAATTTCAGCCTCAGTTTCAATTTGGTCCCAGTTAGGCTTTACCTCCCAGAACCAGCTCCCCTGCAGGAGGGTGAGGGTGCAGCGCAGAAGCTCCAGAATGATGTTCCCTCTGTGGAAGACCTCGAGGAAAGCAACAAGACCCTCACCAAAGACAGCGTAGAGAAGCAGCTGATGCACATGGACGTCCAGCATAGCTCGACCGTGGAGGTGGTAGAGGAAGAGGAATCCTGACAGACAAAAAACAACGAAACTCAAAATACTATAGGAGGAAAATTTTCAGAGGAAATATCTAAGAGTTGTTGAATTGAAACAATTTTCATCTAAAGTTTAAAGCATTCATACCACTTGAAGATTTTCTCACTTCGTCACTCTTTCTTTGAATGTGTGCGTCATGCACTAATGTGTAGCTTGGTAGCTATATTGTTATAGATGGAGTATATTGAAAAAAAGAATAAAAGTGAAGGAATATGAAAAAAAGAATAAACTTCATCCCTATCCACTGTAGCTAGAAGGATTTGTTTCGATGATTGTATTGACATTAAGCTTTATCTTTATCATTATTACCATTTTAGCAAACTTTCTGCAATCAATAAATAAAAAATAACTGTAGAAGAGGAGTTTTTAGAAACTATGATCCCCAAACCCACCTATTAAACTTAGTAAGCTCTGGCAGTTCCCAAGTCTTTGAAAAGGTTTACTTCCAGGATCTCCTACTCATCTTTACCTGCTGTCAAAAATGTTGTCAGAAATGTACTCCTATAGCACGATGGGAAACTTGCTAAACTATAATTTTTTTAAAGGGAGAAGTGGGACATTAAAATAGTTCTCAAAGTTATTTCTAAAAGGTTAAAAACTAGTATTAGAGGTAAGAGCAAACTGTTAATAGGATTCATCTTAATTAGTTTTACTCAGTGTATGCGTATGTTAACAGCAGCAGGCCTTCATATATTAACAGAATAAGAACTTTTAAATTAATATCAGCCCCGGTAGAAAAAATTGGACTTTTTTTTTACTTTGTTTTCTAAAGCGCAGCGGCACGTACCTTCATTAAAGAATGCTATGGCCAGCATTAACCTATCCAATGCTACCGGTGCTGCCTCTGTCGTGTGGATAATCAGAGATACAATGGCAGCCAGTCCAAAGAACAGGTACATGGTTGTATGCTGCCAGATATGCAGCTGCTCCCAATGTTTGTCTGCAAAGTTGTACAAATGAAGCTTTGGCCCATCTGCTACAAACTGCTCACCGACCATACCTGTGGAGCATAGCGGAAGAAATATTCCGATCATATCAAATTAAAAAGTGGACTTATCAGTAGGTTAGCGAACCACCAGACAGAGATTTTAAATCAGCTGAGGAAGAAAATGAGACCTGCTCACCAACAAAGGAGAAGAAGAGGATAAGGGAGCTTTCAATGACTTCCACACGTCGCTGTGAGGCTCTGCTGGCGAGTCGAGCCGAGCCTAAGCTTTTGTTCTTGCGGGTCGTGTACCAGAGCGAGAACTTCCCCGTCCACCAAATCCCTGCTAACAGGAAGAAGCTCCCAGGGAGAGCATGGCCTTTGAAGCTGCCCATGACTTGCAGCACCTGTATGAGAAGAAATCAGAGTCCTGTTTACCTTAATCTTGCAGGTAGGTTGACACCGACTGAAGAGAATTTGGGCAAAAGTTTTATCTCGGTATAGTCGTATTGTAACAAATAACATGGTTCTTCTTTATTTATGCATTGACAAAAACCCAACACAACACCAGAGCTGAGGTCAAGAACTTTACAAAAAAAAGTATAAAAAAATGTTAAACTTACTGCACAAACATGAAGACAAAAAAAAAAGCTCTGGAGAACATGAAGGTGATTTTGTTCATGGAAAATCTCAGCGTTCAGGTAAGAGTGAGCATGTAGGCCTATTGTTAAACTATATGCATCTGTAATGTGGACTAAGTTACATATAAAAATCTCACTGCTTAAGATGAATCCAGAACCTCTCCCTCTTAGATCCCTTCTAAAACAGGCCACACCTTTTTCAAATGAAGCACCAACCTTTCTGCAGCCATCATTTCTGGGGATGGTGGATCAGACACATAGGCTTACTTTCTTACCTTACTTAAGTAGAGCTTTTGGTTATCTATACTTTACTGGTGTAATTATTATTTAGCCAGCGTGTTCTTTTTATTCCTTACATTTGAATTATCTACTTTATACTCCCTACATTTAAAATAATACAGGTAAAAGCCAGTAAATTAGGATATTTTGAAAAACTTGATTTATTTCAGTAATTCCATTCAAAAGGTGTAACTTGTACATTATATGTATTCATTGCACACAGACTGATGCATTCAAATGTTTATTTCATTTA
>JAUZNJ010034694.1:0-12586 GCA_034780135.1 Jordanella pulchra | reverse complement strand
TCAAATTTTTTTTCACATTTTGTCCCTCATAGTTGAGGTCTACCTATGATGTCAATTACAGGCCTCTCTCATCTTTTAAAGTGGGAGAACTTGCACAATTGGTGACTGACTAAATACTTATTTTCCCCACTGTATGCAGACACTGTGCCAGTTTTCAAACAGGTTTTGCAGTTTTTGCAACTAGATAAGCGGATAATCCCAGTGAGATGTTTTATTTCAGAACTAACTGTAAAATGTTCTAAAAAAACGTCTGATTCAAGTTAGAATTACTTAAAACTCTTTGATTATCTTAAAAGACCAATAAATAATTTCATGAAATTTGCATAAATATAGGCTCGTCGTGAGATTTTAACAGCTTCAAAGTAAAAAAAAGAAAAACATTTAATATTGCATGTGGACTTAAAAGTTTACTCTCTGAATACCCTCAAGACTCTCAAATATTCTTGATGCTTGGTCTAAAACATTATCAGAGGTCCTAAAAGGAGATAAAGGGAAACTCCTCTTTTTTTAATGAGGAATTCTTCAATATTGAATGCTGGGCGCAGCAAAAGAGCACAGACATCCAAGATTAGCTGTCAGTTAGTGGGTGAAATCATTTTCAGTCAGTTGAACAACAATCAATCTGAGACTTTTGAAAACAGACTTTAACAATTAAAGCCTCATATTCACAGCACACTATGTAAATTACATTACATAACAGGAGTGAAAAAAGTCTGTAGATAAAGTTATGAATAAAAGTAACTCAAAAACAAGGTGACATTTATGTTTTAATGGTTTCATTATAATTTATGGTCCTCTACAAAGGGAGCAAATGTATTTGTAGTTAAACAAATATATTTGGTAAGATGTGATTGCTTTTATGTCATAATTCAAGCTTGATGGTTTCATCCAACATGGCAAAACAAAAAGGCTACTTTTGCAACATTACATCCAAACGCAGAGGGAATTGATGTCTTTGAGACGATTATGCTTAAACCAAAGGTAAAGGTTAAGTCTCTCACTTCTACTGAACCTCTAAAGTACAGAAAATGCCATTTCAAGTTTTTAACGAATAAATCAAAATTATTACTCACTTTCAAACAGAAAAAAACCCTCTTCCACCACCACTATGTTTCATTTTAAGCACAGTCTTCTTAGAGTCATGTCTAGTTTTTTTGTAGTACACACCATTTAACTGCAAGGTGAAAAAGTTGTGACATTAAAGGAGAAAGCAATTTAAATATAATAAACTATTCAATAAACATCCTCAAGGCACTTTAAAGAGACAATTTAACCGGATCATACAGTCAGCCTGGGTAAATTTTCTATCTAAGGAAATCTGTCTGTCATTGACTTTCAAGAATATGCTCCTCTAGAACAGCTTGTGGCGACAATAGATATTTGCTTGCATTTTGTCGTTGACTTTAGAGAAACCCCTCACACCCAGAATGCATGCAGCAACTCCCGTCCAACATGAAGAAACCTCTGGCAGAACTAGGCTCAGTATGTGAGACATTCTGTCGAGGCTGACTGGGGGTTCAAGGCCCATTTGCACGGCCTCCGTCCACCCTCATCTGGATCATTCAATCCAGCACAGTCTTCACTTAAACGCTCTCAGGACCTCAGCCTGGATTCTCTCCCACTAAAACAACCACAAGCCAACTTAAGATCCACCCACCCCTCCCTGGCAATCAACAATCCCATCAGCAGTAAGCTCAGTTCCTTTCTTTATCTAAATTCAGTGCATTCAAAGACACCCCTCATGCTATCTCTCTTTTCAGAGATTCCTGGCCATTTTACACTGTTGTCTCCTAACCATAACATCTCCTTATCAAGCATATCTAATTCATTTTATTTGTACTTTCATTCCCTCTGTCCCTTAAGAGTCCTTCATCTATGTGGGTCAGAAAATTAGAAAACACAATGACAAGTCAAAATGCATGGGCAGTTGTCTCAGTATTACCCCTGGTAAAGATATTTCTAATGCCTGCAATATTCCAGGGATTAAAGAAGGACATTCTAGAAACATGTTTAATATGACATTTAAATGGAAAGCCCATATTAAAAATAACACCAAAGGTTTTTCTTTACATTATCTGAGATGAATAATAAAACTACCCAGGTGAGGAGACTTTTTTATCAATGTAGCCCACATTGTTTTCAGGATTCAGTGGAGTTTCACCAGTTTGTTAGACAAGTGTGTGAAACTGTAATATGTTTGACAAAGAGCTGAATGATTTTATGCTAATAAACTCTTATATTTTGAACAGAAGTTGTGGTGAATTTATTTTACAGATGTGCATAATTATCTGTTTGCCCATAATTTGAGCTTGATTCACACTTTCAGTTATTGTTCCAACACACAGCCAGTTGGGCATGTGTTTAAAAACAATATATGACAGTCCAAATGGCAGAGAGTTCACTTTGGTTTAGGCAGCCATCCATCAGAGTCATGTTGAGGCTGGTGCGTATCTCCAGCAGGGGCGAAAGTTTGGGTACATTCTGGACAAGTCGGCAGTCCATCACAGAGCAACACAGAGACGTAAGACCATACACACTCCAATCTAAGGATAATTTAGAGATGCCACTTAATCCAACAGTTATGCTTTTGGACTGTGGGAGGAAGCCAGAGTACCTGAAGAGAAACCACATATGCAAGGGGAGCACATGCAAACTCCATAAAGAAAAGCCCTGGGCCAGGAATTGAACCCAGGACCTTCTTGCGACACAGCAACAGTAGAACTAACTGTGCATGGCTATTCAGATTCTAAACCTTCTGTAAACAGTTTTATGAGAACAATTTGATATTCTGTTTTTTTTCCTCTCACGCAGTCAAGTTGACACAGTGCTAAAAACTCAAGCCCATCATCTACAAAAGTCTTTGGCAACAAAACACTTCAACACCTCCCCAGAGTGTGAACAGAAGCTACCAGTAGAAATAATTAGATCACAGACAAAATATGGAAAAAGAAATCAAGTCACCAGTTATCCTAGTGTTGACTGGAGAGGCAAATCCTAAAAAAGTGGTTCCAAAGCAGCTTTAACAAGGAGCCTGTCAAAGACCAATAGACAGTAATTTCAGCACAGGAAAAAAATAACCTTTGTATGTTACAAATGTCATAGACGTTTAGAAATCTTCACACTCATCAAATAACACTTTCAGAATGTTAAAGTTTTATTTTTTGATTGAATAACAATCTTTATTTGCCACAGGCAAGAAAGCGCTGTAGAGAAACAGAAAGAAATGAAAAATGTGATGCTTTAATTCTTATCTATCAGTAAACAATGGTATTTTCTTGACCAAAACTATAACTGTACAAAATGTTCTTAGATTTGTTCTAGTCTACCTAAAGTAAAAGACTTCATTAGATGAGGTAAAGAGCTGAAACATAAACTACCACAACACAATACCAACCTCTACCAATCAACTACATCTGACAGAACAAAGCTTGACATGTAATGGGCTGTACCTATAAAACATCCCTCAAACATCTCACAACTGAGAGTTTGGAATGCAGTCTTTCTCCTTGGATTAAACTTAGATAGCTTGAAGGAGCTGAAGTTATTTCAACCAAAAGTTTTGATGGTTGGGGTTTCCAAAGTTTTCCTCAAATGAAATTTGCATTTTCTTTTGTCATTGATTATTAAATTATTGATGGCTAATGTTGAATATTTACATGTTATAAAATCCCTTTCTTATCCTGACACAAAAAGGTATATGCATTAATATGTAAACATAATGGATATCTTTTTTTTTTTTACAACTAAACTGATTAAGTCACCAAAAACACATCAGTTTCCTACAGGCTTTAATGGAAACTACCGGTTATGTCTCTTTTCAAGGTTTGAAACAGGACCTGTGCCTTTGCTCTCTTCAATGGAAAACACTTTTCCTGAAAATTTACCAGTAATGTTTAGTGTGTTAGAATATAAGGTTTTAAAGTAAAAATTATACCTGATATTCATAATTTAATAAATTAAAAAATCATTTGAAAAAACAGCCTTAAAAAGCACACTCACAACAACCCCATGTAGCAGGGTCAATCCCTTGACCTAAATAGGGGTCAAGGATGGATGAGTCTGATTAAGCTAAATGTCTTTAGGATAAAGTTTTCTCAAATCAAAGGTCTGAATTATTTGTCTTTAAATTACTATGGCGGTAGAACCATTCAAGTTTAATTACATCTAAATCCAACTTTGGGTTGTTAGAAAAAAAAGACAACCTTTCTTCTTGGCTTTATTTTGCAGTGAAACAATCACAGCAAATAGGTGGATGGATGATGAATGAGTGAGTACACATCCTTATTAATACTGATACTTATGATAGTCATGCTGTTCTTAGTAAAGTCGAGATGCAAATAACATTATCATAAATAGATAAATTGTTTGATTGATTAATTGAAATAAAAAGCAGGGAAAGGGGCTCTTTAACAGCGGGTGGAATCCAGAAGACTACTCAAGATCAAATTTAATTCAAGACTTATCAATAACGCACCTACCATTAGTGTTTAACTTGCATTCATTCCAATTATAGGTTTTTAGCCTATGACTATTATTCAATTAAATAAATCATAGGTTAAAATCCTGTTTCTTACCTTCATGCTGTCTCCCTATTTGCATTTGGTGAGAACATGAATTTCTTTTTTATTGATTTTCTGATAGAAGGCTCTGGGGACGATTGACTTGACTTTAAGAGTTTGTGTGGATGGATTTGTTTAACGGATATTGGTCAGTCTTCAACCAGGCCAAGCCTGCTTACCAGCAAGAAACTGCAGGACAATTGGGCCTTATCAGATAGCAGTGTGTGTTTACGTCTGTTTACCTGGCCTGGTGCAGGAATTCTATCAAAACACTATCAGGACGAAAGCTTGGTGTACCTTGAAATACCCCATTTTACCATGATCAAAGAGTTTTGGTCTTTTTTGTATAGGTATACAATGTGACTTTGTCCTTTTCACACATCAGTTGTAGTTTTCTTTTTGTTTTGTTTTTTTTTTTGGGTGGGGGGATTATTATGCTAGGTTAAAATTAACATCAATCATCACAATTATCAAAGAACTTCTGATGAAATTGCTTGATTTTTTACACAACTGCTTTTCTAAATATTTGTTGCAGTTCCAGAGTTGAGAAAAACATATAATTACCCTAAATTACTTCCCTTTGTATTTAACCTTCATGGTAAAGATCTACAAACACATTTTGATATGGGTAAAATACAAAATATTTATGGCAGTTTTCCAGTTATTTTTGTAATAAAAGGAGAAAAATCTAACCGTAAAGAACCTTTTCTTGATAATTCATGAAATAACTACTTAACCATAGTTTTTAGATATGATTTTTAACTCAACTTGATTTATTTTACCAGCTACATAATTAGAACTAGACCTTTAGAAAAATCTGCTATATCTAGAATCAATTTTGACAAAATGAAGTGAGCTTAAAGATCTCTAATAACCCTAACCCCATTATCTGATCAACAGAAATATTACAAAAAGAATGTTCTTTTCATAAAATGTAGTCTAAAGAGAATAACAAAGCCTTTTTTTGGTGATTTTGGGACAGGTGAATGGCAGCATGAGCCTTTATCGACAAATGAAAATACACAAAACTGTGCTGTGGAAACATTTAATCTATGGGATAAGTCCAAGTCCAAGGTGGAAACTAATGCTGAGAGCTTGAGAAAAAAATGACACAGAGGCCCATTTCACAAAATCCACAGTTCAGCTGAATTAAAAACAATTCCTTAAAGGAGTGTCAGTCAAAATCCCTACACAGCGACATAAAACACTCCCTCTCACTTGACTAGTCCTTTGGATGCCACTTGCTCTACCTTGCATATTCATTTAAATACATAGCTAGGCTTTAGGAAAAGGCAGCAAGTTTTCCACATGGAGCTGTTTAGTTCTGATAGTCTTTTCTACCTCTTTGAAATTGTGACACTTTGTATTTACTGAAGTTACCTTTGATATGAAACATGGAGCCCATTTTAAAGAAATAAATATCATTAATATCATTGTATTTGGCTGCACGGTGTGTAGTGGGTAACACTGTTGCCTTGCAGCAACAGGGTTCAATTCCCGGCCCGTGGTGTTTCAATATGGAGTTTGCATGTTCTCCATGTGCATGCATGGGTTCTCTCAGGGTATTCTGGCTTCCTCCACGGTCCAAAAACATGAACTGTTAGATTGATTGGAATCCCTAAATTGTTAAGTGTGAGCGTGTGTGTGCATGGTTGCATGTGTCTCTGTCACCCTGAGACAGACTGGCAACCTGTCCTGGGTGTACCACGCCTTTTGCCCATGGTCTGCCGGAGATAAGCACCAGCCCCCATTACAACCCTGACAGAATAAGCGGGAGAAGATGGATGGATGGATGGATCATTAAATATATCTGGAAGGAGGCAAATGCTTTTACACATCAGCTGCCCTGAAACCCACATTCGATAGTAATGCGTAAATGTAGATTTGTAGGAATGGTAACACATTTGTAATGCTGGTGCTCAGAATGTTTGAGATCTAGCAGAAATATAGCCCATCATTTGTCATTGTATCCATTTATTTTTAAAATGAGAAATGTTACACGATCTTCCCCTACTCTTACTGCCGCATTTGCTTCATTTTAAGAGCCTGTCTTGATTTAATTTTTGTGATCAAATAAGTGTTTCAGAGTTTGTTTTAAATTTTCATCAGATTCACTTTTATTTGCCTGTTTGCTCTCTAGTGGAGATGTTGACTATTTGCTAAGCTGCTCCAAGGAGCAGTGGATCTTATTTTCCCTTTATTACACATGTCACTCTTCTGTAAATTACTGACAACTGACAGCTCTTGGTTTGTACTATATATTTGCTGATAGAATTTGCTTTTCAAACTGCTGAGTGGGCTGTTTCAATCAGCAGGGTCAGCCATCCAATTAGCCCGTTGTCGAGAACAATTGTGGTTTCAGAAATGATTGAGTTTTGTGTGATCAGGCTATAAGTCAGGGTGGAGGGCTGTGTGTGTGATTACTGAAAGGGGCTCTGTTTCTGGAGCAACGCAGCACATAAACCGAGCCTGTTATTGGCATACTTGGGTTTATCCTAGTGAAATATTGAAAAGAAATGGCCTTACTTGGTAAAGGAAAATTAATTAAATCACTATTTTTGTCAGCATTTTTCAGATTAAGTGGTGAAATGAAATCTAATGTAGGGTTTCCCATATAGTCATTCAGATATGAATCAAAAAGGCTGAAAGGCCCAGATAAAGTGAGGTAATGCATCATTTTGGATAAGTTCTATTTTAGCTGTTGTATATGAAAATATACTATTTCAGCAAAATAATTAACATAAATGCTGTATTGGAAGGAAAATAAGTTATTTTATGTCAAATCCCAAATTTCTGACTCTGTTTTGCCATTTATTTGAATTTATTTCAAATTGTTTCATTCCCAACCACTCCTGATTCATGAATCTTGTATGTATGTCAAGTACATACAGTATGTATGTCATAACATAAGAGACCTTCAAGGGGCCATGTGTCTAAAGTTTCAACCACAGAAGTCAACCACTGTTTGAAAATGATTGTGTTAAATGTAGGACAGGAAAAAGTGTCAGTCATGTGTCTCCTTATCCAGGAGAGAGAACCCTGATTTACATACCCTCTTGAAGGTATTCTTTTGTGTTTTCCCTACACTACAAAAGATTCCAATGTGTTTGTGTGTTTTTGTCAGTTTTTTCCCCTTTTAATTTTATTTTATAGAACATATTTTTTTTTAGATTTCCAAAAATAAAACAAAAAAATGTGCTATGAACTCAGATTCAGCCCTACTTGGCTCATGTTTTTGGGCTATTTATCTACTAGCTTGTCGGAGTTTAGTCTGAAGGTTGAGTCCATTCTTTTTGCAAAGTAGCTCAGGCATTTGAATACAAGCATTAACTTTGATCTAGAGCATTGGTTTCAAACTTGAGTGCTTGAGAGCTAGTGTCCTGCAGCATTTAAAACAGCCTCAGCTTTAGACACCTGAATCAAATACATGCTTATTAGCAGAGCTCTGTAGAACCTGACTGTATGCGTGACAGTGAGGTAGGTTTGTCTTTGAATCAGATTGTAGGGAAAATGACACACCTAAAAGCTGAAGGAGACAAGGCTTTGAGGATTTGAGTTTGAAACCATTAAACTAAAGCAATCTTTGATAGTTCTCTCTATATGTTTGGGTAATTGTCCTGCTAGAAGTTGATGTTCCAACCCAGTCTGAAGATTTTTAGTTCAATTTTATTCAGTTTACCACCAGTTCACAACACAGGTCATCTAAAGAAACTTTACAAAGACAATTTTACACCTTTGAGAGTTTTTTTGCTGAATTTTCCTGTAAGTACCCACAGCCATTCTACTATTAACTTTGACTAGTTTCACTCTCTGTATAATAATGCTGCCAGCATCATATTTTACCATGTAAAAAATAAGTTAAAGTTTAGGGATATAACTAAGACAAATAGGAAAAAAAACTATGATTTTAAAGGATAGATTGCATATCTTTCAACTATTATCCCTATAACTACAATGAGTTTGCATTTTAAAAAGTGGAACAGGTTGTAAAAACTGTAAAAGTAATTCATGCATAAGAGACACAGAGAACAGCTGCATTTAGAAAAAAAAAATTATTGACATAAATGAAGTTCTTTGGTGCTCGGGTACTGGCAGAATAATTTGATGCTGTGAATCGACATTTGCTTGGATGAGTAAGGAGAAGGAAAAGGATTAGAGTAGTCTTCAACCTGTTGCTGGAAAAAAGTATGAGGAATCTAGTTAAATAAAGGAGATTGATGAATATTCACTCAGTCATTTTTTTTATTTCTTTGCAAAGAAAACGGGAACAAGACAGCAATCTTAGCATTATGTTTAGCCCTGCTCTGATCTGAAACAGCTTACGTTCCCTAACTTAAAGCCTGAAGATTTTCAGAATCCAAAACAGATTGCAGTCTGGAGAAACAAGTAAAAATGTTATGAGAAAAAGTACTGGCTTGTTATGAAGTGATTATTTCTTGTCCAAAAACAAGATTTACCAACCAGACACTGTCTGGCCTTGTAGGTGGAAAGACCTGAGTGAATAATTTTATAAGTGAGTAATTGGGATAAATCAAGATATGTAATTGGGAATAATAGGAAATTCTTTTTTTCCCACAACAATTCCCAGACCCAAACACTAGTGGCGGAATAAGCTAGAGAGTGAGTTGGACTGAAAACCGTCTGAGGGAGGAGATAGGGCGGAGGTGGGGGAAAGTTTGCTGGCGTGCTGGAGGGAGGCTAGGAAAGACGATTGGCTTTGGAGGGAGTGCATTCCCGACTCTGATTGGTTGAAGCCTGACATCACAGGTGGTCCAGGTGAAGCAGATAAGAGTCTTCCAGATTGAGTTTTCGCTTCAGGTTCAGACAGAGATGTTGCACACTGGTGCAAAATACAATACAGGTTCAACAAGAGCAGTTATTAGAGTCAAAAAATATAGTTATTCACTGTTTGACCTGAAGTTTTAAAAGATTTTCATTTTGCTTTTCTGCTTGGTTGGATAAATCCCAGTCTGTATTATGTATTGAAATAGGTTGAATACCCTTGAACCAGCCATAAGATTTTCAGCTGTATTTTACCTCAGTTTTTAATATTAATCATTTATTAAGGCTTCAATGTGTTTTACTTTGCGCACTGTATGTATAATTGAAGATTCTTTTAACATTTCACAAAGCTGCATTGTTAAACTCTGCATCTTAGTCTACTGTAGTCATTTTTTACAACATATGAAATAGAGTTAAAGGATTTGCTTACGCAGGACATAGCCTCAAAGTGTTCTGAAGCCCATTGTTATGGCTTCACTACCTGCAGGATTCTGATTAAGTGTGACTGCTTTTATTAGTGTTGGTCTCAGCAAAAAGGTCAAGTGAAATTACACTGTCTGCCCACACTGAAAAAAATAGGAGGGACAGTTTAGCTGCAGAGGAGCAGAATGAAAACTTGATTGAAACCATTACTTAGCTAAAACAAAATTGCATATTGGAGTTAAAAACAAATTACATCTTCCCTTCACCTGAACACAGTAGGCCTTCATCTGAGCAGTCTGATAACTAAGAACCATGTTGAGCTGCTCCAATAATAGAGCAGCTGACTGTTAACACAGTGTCAGAAAATACGGAATGATTAAATAAGTCCTGCTGCAGATTTGTGACGAGTAATTTGGGCAGGTAGCAGTAAAACACATGTACTGTTTGACCTTTGGAAGCTCTCCTCCTGTGTTTAGCATTGGCATGCTCTGTTGCTGTTTAAATGGAGTTCACTGGCTCACTGTTTGAGTAACACGGAAGGTTTAGAGCAGTGAGACTGATTACATTTCAAGCACTGACCCTGAGCCTCTTCTCAACTAAATGAGGAGAGAACGGTCAGGTTGATGAGTCTGTTTTGACCCGACTTTGTTGAAACTATGGCCAACTACTGTGCTGTGGACGAAAGGGGAGCGAAGCTGAAAGAGAACTGAACTAATGTCTGGTTTTACAGTACAATGAAAATGTGCTTGTTCTTTTCTTGTTCCTTTTAAGTTTTCAGTGTGTTTGTTAGATATTTTTTTCACACATATAATTGTTGTAATGAATACAAAGAGCTGTTTTCTGGTTTCATTTACTGACTGAAAATTACAAGCCTGGGCCTTTTTGAAAAAATAGTTGGTGTTCTTAGATCACGACAATGAATATGTAGAGTAAAAAGATTACCAAAGAAGAACCTTTTTTATAACATGAATATAAAAGATCTTTTAAAAAAATCAACATATTCAATGGACAAATTAAAAAGAAGTGAAATATTAAATCATTTAAATCAACCAATATGGAAAGGCTTTGAGATTCCAGTAAAGCCAGAGGGACAATTTAATCCGCAAGTGACAAAAAAACTTGGAACACTGATACATTTCCGAAGCAGAGGCTGACTTTCAAAAAATGTCTCTATAATGCATCAATAACTCATGAAGCAGGTCACAAAAGAACCAAGAATAACATCTGGAGCCCTGAAGGCCTCTCTTATATTTGTTACTGTATGGTAAGTGTAGAATCTGAAAATGAATGAGATTATGCAAACATTTAATTCATGGGAGAACTCCAAGGTAAAGCATTTTATTTTATTAAAAAAGCAAAAGAAAACGAGGACCTGTCTCAAATTAATCAAAATCCACCTTGATGATCCCCATGACTTCTGGTAAATTGCAAACTAAGTGAAAATATGAAGGGGGTGCATCCTCTCACAGTACATCCTATGTAAAACTAACAGTACAGTACAGTAAAAGGACTCCATAATGACAGCCAAACGTGGTAGTAAGACTCCTTTTTCTCGCTTTGCTACTTCATTCATAACTGGATTACTTTTCTTCACTAATTAATTAATGAATTCTACTCTCCAACAGAAAATGTTCTGAGGCTATTATGAAGTACCATTAAGCTAATGCACCATTGTGTTATGTGGCAAGACAATGCTCTGAAGCACACAAGCAAATCTACCAATGAATGTCTCAAAAACATATAAATCAAAGATTTTAGAGAAGCCTAGTCAAAGCCTTCCCTAAGGAAGCTGTGGCATGCAGTTTATGATTGAAAACCTATATAGCCTGATACCAATGTACATTTATATACCATATAACAGTATAGAGCAGGCTGTAGAGATCCACAAATAGATTTTAACCATTATATTAATTCAAACTGGAATATAAAAACTGGCCTTTGTGTTTTCTTATCTTTGAAATAGTACATTTGTCTTTTGTATTTGAAAGATTAAATGTGGCAAAAAAAAGGCAAAAACGGAAAAAAATCTATACTTGTCCATTGACACTTTCATGGCCCTGCCCTTATAAACAGCTATAGTAATCGTATAGTAATCACCAGCTGGGACTCATCAGCTTCAGCATGCATACAACACAAACAATATGAGTGGTTGCAGTCACTGAAATCGGTGAGACAGACAGAGCCAACATGCATCAAAATATTGAATCTCATCATCAGCGTCCTCTCTTTTCCTTGCTCCTTTCCTGCATTCGCCCAATTCAGTGTTCTGTCGGTACACAAGCAGAAACGCAATCAGCCTCTAATGATTGCTTTATTGACGAGGCGGGGAGCTATTCACTGACGCAAGCCTGCAACAACTACAGTCCAAACGAGCAGCAGAAAAGGTTGGAGAGACATGGAACAAGCCAGAGATTGGGATCTGCTGGACATATTTACTCGCCAATAATAAAACTCAAGACTAAACCATTATGAGTTTTACAAACCCTCGAGTTAAGATTTAACAACAATATGGGATTTAAGATTCAGTTTGAATTTGATCATTGTGATTGTGACTATGGTTTATGGTTCAGTTCTACTTTACAAAAGACCTTTCTGGTGTGAACTTATCATCTTCACATGTCCGCAAGTGTCTCTAAAGGGGCTTTTGCTGTCAGCTGCTTATAGGTACCACTGAAGTGGTGAAACTCTGCCTTTAAAGTTGGCTACCACCCAAGACAAAAAAGTAAGTAATTGTTGACTGGAGTATGCAGACTCTAAAACTGAATCTGTATTCTCAGTGATTGCAAGTCAGAGAGGGGCCCCTAGTGAAGGGGAGCACCAAC
>JAUZNJ010034693.1:0-12586 GCA_034780135.1 Jordanella pulchra | reverse complement strand
TCCCTGTGGGATATGCCTAGAACACCTCCCGAGGTAGGTATTCAGGGGCATCTGAAAAAGATATCCAAACCACCACCCCAGCTGACTCCTGCTGAGGTGGTGGATAAGGGTACTCGTACTCCTCACTCTATCTTGAAGGAAGTGCAGAGAAAACGAATTTTTCTGTTTCTGTTCGCGTTGGCTTCACCTCTGGGCTTGTTCTGCTTGGTCTCTGCACACAGTTGGCCTGATCCCTGTTTTCTCTGCTCTCCCTCTAGTTATTTGGCGCCATTTCTGTGCTTGCTACTTTTTTAATTGTAAGTAAATAAATCCCACCAACCAAAGACAAGGCTTTTCAATCCAGTAAAAGTAATGTTTGCCAATACTGCATTGGGATGGATGAAAACAACTAGTCACAACTAGTAAATTAAAAAATATTGTGCCTACAATGGGAGAGATTTAAAAAACCATGTAGCAAGATACTTAAACTCCTCCACCAGGCTATGCATGGTGCCAAGTCCAACTATTTTTAGCGAGTATTGCTCTACTTCCACAACAAGCTAAAGCTCCCCTACCTCTATCAAGCTGACATAACTCGTCCCTAGAGCTAGTTTAAGTGTCTTTGGATCAGGCAGCCTCCGGCTCCGACAGCTGCCCAAGCCTCACTGCACCAGTCCCTCGTGGTTTAGTCTGCAGTTGGTGGGCTCCCTGGGAGATAGTCTCGATTGGCTCCTTTGGACTCTGCAAGGACAAACCTCAACACAGACCTGGCTTCAGCTCCACTGTATGAGAAGAGGCAATGTGTCTCGATTTCTCTGTCATCATGATGGGCTTTTTAAACCGCCCATTGTCTAACCTTAGCCCCCGACAACATTGCCTCTGCAATCATCTGAGCACCGATACCCCTCTATGACATTACTGTGCTGTTTCAAGGTGGTATTCCAAAATTTAAGACTCATTTTATAAAATTGGTCTTGTCAATTGTTGCCAAGAGTCAACACCTTACCAAATGAGATTAAAAAATGTACAGGTTTTTAATGTTTGCTAATATAACAAAAAAAATGTTTTTTTTGTAAAAACAAGTTTGCACTCATTAGGGATAAATGTGTGTGACTGTAAATATAGAATATCTGTGAGTGTGTAAGTGTAGGAACAAAAAGGTGTGTAACAGAGAAATTGCTAATCTTCAGAATCTTTAACACTGGCTAATAGGTATTTAAGGGGCAACTTATATTACGATGTGTGCATTTTTTTTTTGTCTTTTTGTGGTAGTATAATAATTAGTATATAAAATCACTGGTTCTTTTCTCTCTTATATTCAAATGGAAAACAGTTAATTATGATTAACATCAAACTATCAAGAAACTACAGGTGAAAATTTGCTATAACCTGGCACCATGCATATTACCTGTTCAGGTCAGTGTAATGCTGTCCACTGTTCCTATTCAAATAAAATTACCATCCACATTCTCAAATGTTATTTAAAATAAAAGGTGAGGTTTAGTTTAAATATATCCTGTTTGTGCCTTTTGTTTTCCCCTTTATGTTATAGTTTGGATCTCTCCACTTCAAGCAATAGAGGTACATGGACATGGTTTTAAAGCTTGCAGAGGTTCTTGTCTTTATTTGTTTATTTGTTCAGTAAAAATCAACTGGTTGGTCAGATTCTGCTGGATGGATCACTGTTTACTGTCTCACATCAGATTCTGGCATTACTTTCATTATGCCTGTTCAGCCTTGTTATGCTGCAAAAATATCAATCACAGGATGAAGCAGCTAAGTGCATTATTTTAGAGTAATGTCTAGAGGACAAATTTATCCACATTGATGGTTTTTAAGAGATTAAAATACATGGGTTCTTGATCCTTTCCTGCACCAGCACTTTCAGTTTCCTTCTATGTCTCCCTGAATTATTTCCCCTTGACAGGTCTCAAAAGGGAAATGGGTTTAAAAGACCCTCTGTTGCACAAAGAGTAACCCCTAACCTTTTTTACTCTATCTATTTCTATTGTTCTGCCTTCTAATCAGCCATCAGGGATTTTGAGTGTCTTCATTTAGGTGTTTTTGTGCAGAGAACAGCGGTGACCCGCAGTCCTCAGCAACCTCTGTGACCTCAGCCACTGCAGTCCCCTGTGGCTCTTTCTCTCACACACCTTAACTACTGTGCAGCCTTCCCCTCCACGCTCCCTTCTCCTCAGTGCACCTCCCACATAACCTCTTCATTGGCAGAGCCACATAATTATTTTCTCTGGGAGACATGCTGCTTGTGTTCGTCTCTATCTTTAATTACAATCATGCAATGGGGAGCTTGAACAGGAGGGGCAGATAGGCGGCTTTGATGTTGTCTGCTCCTGGTCCTCCAGTTCTTTTCTTTTTATGTCCAGGCAAATGGCAGAATTATATCCCAAGCCCATTCATACAGCACAGCCTCGAATTTTCTGGCAGTGATGGACATAGTGTTTTTGTCCACAGCAGATTGTGAAAGCTTGGATTCTGGGCTGCTGGATTTCAGGCAGCGGCATTGAGTTAACAAGGCCAGCATATTATTCTGCGCCAAAAGTAAATTCTAGTCCAGCCATCTGAACACTTTGATCTCCACTGCCAGCAAGACTTTCATTTTTTTCTTCTGTTTTTGCACTGACAACAGGGCTTTACTTGTGAACATACTGTAAGTGATAGTAAGCTTCTGCTGTAGATTTGGTTAAATGCCCTTAATTACTTAACTTTGCCTATAATGAGATTATACATTAAAAAGACAATAATACCTCCTATAAAAATAGTTAGTCCTTCTAGCTATTTATTCTTTTATCAATAAGGCAACCTAAAGAAACAGAAAATTTTATTGAGACCAGATTTATATATATATATATATATATATATATAAAAAATTATATATATATGTGGATGTTTTGACACTAATGTACACCTAATTGTATGTCTATGCTCACTGAATAGTGGCTAAGGACCCAGTGTCTGCAATCAGAGCATTGGCTTAGGTATTGGCTACTGGTTCTTCAGAAAAGAAAGCAAATTCATATGCGACATTTTCAAATGGATTGAGACTGCTGCTTCCAAGGTTCTGACTGCATTTTACACTGAACCTATCCAAGGGTTATTTTTGTTCTATCTGGAAAGGCTAAGAAAAGCTTATCATTTTGTAATTTATGGACTGCAATCGTAGTGATTTGTGCTCTGTGGCTCAAAGAATTGTTGCTTTGCCGACTACATGTCAAAGTTTATAAGGACTGTTGTTAGTTTGCATGTGCAAAAATAGAATGGTGTTGCTCAGGCATATCCAAAGTCAGTTCTTAAAAGCCACTATCCTGCAGGTTTAACATGTTTCTCTGCTTCAGCACAGGTGATTTCCACTGATAGCTGATTAACAGGCTTTTGTTTAACTGCTGTTATCAGAATTGGCTGTGCTGAAGCTGGGAAACATCAAAATCCTGTAGGACAGATAGTGGACATGCCTGGTGTAGTTGGTTATGGGTTCTAGGTTATAGGGTCTATAGGGTTATAGGGTCCATCTTGACTATGGGGCTGCAAAAAAGAAGAAAACGTATATACTCTGGAAGCTGTTTTCAAACGCAGTCAGTTTCACAGCTGCTTCTTTATGAAGGAACCCATCCATCTATCTTCTCCCGCTTCATGGTCGCTGTTGGGCTGGTGCCTATCTCTGGCAGACTATGGGTGTAAGGCGGGGTACACCCAGGACAGGATGCCTGTTGTATGTCTTTGTGTGTGTCCATGTGTCTCTCACAGGGTAACACATGGACACACACAAAGACCATGCACGCACACACTCACACCTAGGGATAATTGAGAGATGCCAATTAACCTAACAATCATGTTTTGGACCATGGGAGGAAGCTAGAGTACCCGGAGTACCACACATGCATGGGTAGAACATGCAAACGCAATGTAGAAACACACAATGGACCAAACACAGAACCTTCTTGCCAGAAGGCAACAGCACTAACCACTGTGGTACCGTACAGCATACTAACCACGCCCGACCCTGCTTAGCTTCCGAGATCAGACAAGATCAGGTGTAAGCTTACAGCACCCGGTATTCCCAAGCGGTCTCCCATCCAAGTACTGACCAGGACGGACACTGCTTAGCTTCCGAGATCAGACAAGATCAGGTGTTGTCAGGGTGGTATGGCCATAAGCCATGAAGGGACCCCTTACTGAAAAAGATGCTTGTCATATACACTTAATTCTTTGTTTGGATGGGGCTTTTAAGGGGTTTTGAGTGGGTAAAATAAGTGTTTATGCTTCTACTAACTGCAGTTCAAACATCTGTCTGTCTGTATCCTTGAATGGTTGGACATTTTTAATCACAAGTTGCCTCAGCTGTATTATCTTTCGACATGTAAAAGTGTCTCCATGATCAAAGTCTGTTTTCTTTTCCCATGCAAAGTTACACATTCTTTAAACAGCCCCACCGTAAGGAAAGGTGATTATAAAGGTACATAGTTAACATTTACTGAAGGCTAAATGTAAGGTGGTAAATTATTAGGGTAAGCTATACAGGTAAATATTTGAAAATATTATATTACTAAGCAGAGCCTGTATATTTGCAGAGTCTTAGGGTTTTATATATATATATATTTTAGTTGAATGTACTTACTGTTGGATGCGGATGGTTCTGCTATGAGACAAACTTTGTTGGTCCAAAGTGTTTGTCTACCGTGTTAACATGTTTGGATAATGAATAATCACAATCAACCTGTATTTGTATGCTGAAACCTTAAAAGCTTTAGACTTAAACTGTCATGATTCTGTGCACCAGCTCTGGTCTGATTACTTAATTATCCCCATCTGCTCTGCCCCTGTGCTCCTCATCAACTTTCATCATCTCCACCTGTCCTTCTGTCTTTATAAGCCTTGCTCAGACCAGAGTCTGGGGCAGATTATTTCAAGCCCTATGGTGAGAATTTTCCAGCATCTTTTCTGCCTGCCTGCCTGTTACAACCTGTTTTGCATGTTTCCATGTGGATCTGTTTCTGTGCTTTCTGGTTCTGACCCCTGCCTCCTAGTACCTCTGATTCTGGATTATGTACTGGATCTTTCTCGGACATCTGATCTCCTGTTGCTGACCTCTGCTCCCATTACGACCCTGATTCTGGATCTCGGACTGGAACCTATTTTGTTATTGGATCTCCCGGCTCTGACCCCTGCTCTGCCTCCGACTCAGTTATTGGAAAACGTTCTGGATTCCTTGCAGCCATCTGATTTCCCAGTTCTGACCCCTATTCTGGGCTTTCCTCCCACACACTCTGAGAAGATCCTGTTGTTGGTTGCTCCTTCCCGTCGCTGACCCAGGAGAACTAGCTTAATAAACTGTTGAAACGCACCCCGCTGTCTGGCTGTATTCTGGGTCCGCAATTTTCACCCGCGTTACATAAACGACACATAAACTTTTTGGTTAGCCTGTGACTATAGTATTTTCTCTTGTATATTTCTAATTAACAACCAGTAGTATCACTGCTTTGAAAAGGAAGAGATAAACACTCAATGTTACCTCATTGCCTCAGGTTATATCAACACTCTTATGAATCAGCCCTTCCATGGGGAGAGATCAGAAGTGAGTGCATACCAGGAAGGAGTAAAACATTGGAAGAGGCTCTGAGCTGAATTCCAAAAGGTTAATGTGACCAATTTTCTGTAGGTGAGCGTAAAATCTTATAAATCCGCAAAGAAAATAATCATTGGGCTGGTAGACCATAGGCTCTGGCATATGAAACTTACAAGAGTCCTTGTCTGTTCTATCGGTCATCTGGGGGCTTTTAAAATGTTTGCAGTACTACGGTGGTCAGTGAAATTTGTGGACGTGCACAGTTAAATCTGCAGTGTGGTCACATTAACATAGTTATACTTAAAACTTCCATGGAAATAAATGTAAGATATAAAAATTAAATGCATCCATGGGTCTGTGTGTAGAACATGTTGAATCTGAATGTTGCTTCACTTTTCTGCAAATTTAGATTTGATTTGGCCACTATGTAAGGAAATTGTTACTGATAAAGATTTATTTATAACATGTTGAGTTTTCCAGTTCCTTGTTCTGACAAATAAACCAAAATGTCTTCCATGGTTAGCAATTTTTGTGAGAGCCTGAATTTTAATCCCACATTTGCCTGTATTTCATGACTTAATTTGAATTTGTTGTTAGTTCATCCATAATGGTTTTTTTCTGACTATGACACTCCATTGTTTCTCTCCATCAAGGGACATTTAAAAGTGGTGAAATATCAATTGGTCTGCAAACAAGTTGGAGGTGTTAGCATAGAAATAGAGTTTGTTTGAAAAAGAGTTCATGGCTGCTGCACACTGGGACTTAAAACAATCATCTTTCTGACCTAATGACGGGGTAATATGGATAGGCCATTTATCTTTGATTAGTTTTTTGAAGCAGAAATTCATTCCCTTGACTCCCTGTTTCATTATTCTTTCTAATTACCTGAACTGATTTGCCCATCTAGCTCTGGTACACTGGCATGATATAATTGCTTCTACTATAAATCAGGAAATGTTTGGCTTAATCTCAAGAACTCCGTATAGACAGCAAACTCTGAGACTATTCAGGCTTGGCTTTTGAAAATCCCAATAGTTTTTTTTTTGGACATTTTTATATTTGATGTTTTTTGTCTCCTGCTAAAAGTGTGTATATTTCTTACAGAAGGCTTTCTGCCACGCTGCTCACTTGCAAACATATAGAGATGCTTATATAATGAACGCTTCTTTACATTTAAGTCATTTGAAAGGTCAAGAATTATCAATGCGTTCTGTGAGTAGTAAAGTGCCTGACATAGGTTGTTGGTTTGCATTGCATTGTACAAAAACTAGCAAAGCACTTTGCACACTTTGCTAGTTTTTATATTACTATTTGTAAAGGTGCATTTTTTTCAGAACTTTCAGTTGAACAGGAAATTTCCAAATAATGTTATTGAAAAAAGTCTTAAGTTTATATAATTGAGCTTGTATCACCCTTTAAACTTATGATGTGCATTTATATTTGTAATCCTTTACTCTGACACAGTGTAGACACTGCTATGGTTAGTAAAATCCCAAGATTTTACCGATTCCAAAAACTGGACTTTATTCCACCTCAACTGCGATGCTTCCTAGATATTCTGCACTTTATTCCTCAAGGAACAGCTTTATCCTGAACACCAGCAAAACCAAGGGGGTACTGCAGCAAAACCTACAAGATAACCATGCTCCCCTCTGCATACACGAAGAGGTAGCGAAGCATATGTATTGCAAAAAATTCAAGGCATCCACATTTCCTTTGACTTCCTGTGGATTGAAAACACATCACACCTCATAAAGAAGGCTAATAAACAGCTCCTCTTCCTCAAAAAGCTGAAACATCCTGAAAACTCTACTCAGCTGCTCACAAACTTTTATAGTGGCACAACTTAATGCATCCTTTGTCTCACTGTAACCATGTGGTATAGAACCTGTTGGCAAGGAAATGACAGACAGCACAGGAGATGACAACACTACAAGGAATGGTGAGACCATCTAACATCCAAACTAGGTTAACGCTCCATGAGTTTAGAAAAGTGTCAGACCTATTGCTTCAGATCCCACCAACCTGGTTAGCGCAGTTTGTCCCACCTCTGCAAGAAAAAATATCAGAACCATTGCATCAAAACACAGATAGACTTTTTTCCTAAAGCTGTGAAGGCAATCGTTCCCCTGCAGGCAAATACTAAACATTATTCATTAAAAATCATTAACATCGCTAGCCTGATTCAGACTGTTTGAACACAAGCTGCACTGTATACATCAATACTATGTGGCACTTTCCATGTACTAATGTTCATGTTTTTACACTTTTGAGAGTCTCTTCTAAGGATGGTCGTTTTTCATTTTTCTATAAGAGCCTTTAATTGATGTCTGTCATTAAATGTGCATTTTAAGCTGGCGTCTCAGCAAAATTTAACTATGGTCACATAATGGCAATAAAGACTCTTGATTCATGATTCTATAAAAATCCTGTGTAATGACCAGCCCTCACGATTACCTAAATAGCAAGTAAATGGAATTGTTCAATCTTCATTTAAAACACATTATAAATGTCATAAATCTTTTGTTCTAAACTTGTAAAAAGTTTTCACACCATTGGAAATGTTAGTGAGTTACAACACAGTTGAGGTTTCAAGTCTCCTGTGTTTTAGGATTTTTAGGGTTTCGCTAAAAGGGTGGCTTTGTGACATCACAAAACTGAATTTTATGAATGGATCTCATACATAAGTTTTTTTTTCCCACTCTCCCATGTACCATTGCTGTTAAATAGAAGAGTTTTGCCAGCAGAAGACCAAGAAAGTTAGGTTGCTAGGACGTCCAGTAGTTTAGTGGAAGTGCTTGACAGGCCAATCAAAAAAGAGATGGATCTGTGACGGACCCAATACTTACGGTAATTATTACACAAAATACAAAACTATACAAAAACTAGCTGATGGGGATGTTGTACTATAGTTGTTAGCAATCTGAAATGTTTTTTTTTATTATTTTTTTTATCTAAAGCCTGTTTCGATCATATTCAATTGACTCATGTAACATTTTTAGATGTTGATGCTTTGTTGACATGACAGCTAGCACAGCCTAGATACAGTTTTTACAACCATGCTTTGCTAAAGTCTATAACAATGCTAGTGTGAGCGGTTAACTCCCCTTGAACTACTGAAGTTCCGTGCTTTGTTGTTGCTCTTTGTAATGTACATTATGGCCAATTGAGTTGCCAGAACTCTTCTATTCAGTGGCTCAGACCTGTACCATGCAAGCGGTTGCCATGGTAAACATTTGCCGTACATTTCATCGAACACGCCTCCAGTGTTTGAGTGCAGAGAAATCTGGTGTTTTTTCATTACTTTTGAAACTTACTTTGATATGCTTAGCTGTATTTTAATTATTAAAACTTGACTGGTGATTAACAAAACATATTGCTAGGATTTAAGAAACACAGAACACATAATTATTGCAACTTTACATAAACTTTAAGAATAAGGTAAAGGTTAACCTTTCATTATTACAGCACTAAATATAAAAGCAGTGCTGCAAGGTAGCAACATATGCCAGACCTTAGCTCTTGGACAGTGTCTCAGTCAAAGCCCAGCCCTAAATCCAACAGAGGATCAGTTGCAAGATTTGGAAAAAAAACAATAAATCTTAACATATGCTCTTTGCGTAATCTGACTCATTAGACTGATTATTGTATGTAAAATGGGAAGGCCTTGAGTTTGATGCAGACAAACCCCGAAGACTTACTCTTTGTTTAAAGCACTGAGTCACAGCAGCTGGATTCAAAAGTATGCTGTCTTTTTTATTGAAAAAAAAGTAAAAACTTTATTTTCACCTACATATTTCTCAACTTTTTACTAATTTCTGTTGTTCTATCACATAAAGTTGTAACTTCATTAAATGGTAAAGGTTCAATAAGCTTGAATTCTTTTATGAGGCACTCTGTCTTAGAAACGACAAGAGACTTATATGTCTTATGTGTTAATAAGGCCCTGTCGTTAATAAACATTCAGCTGCCAGCTGGAATATAGCCCCATCTCTGCTGTGCAAAAAGACCCTGAAAACCTGAAATAAGCTTGCCCCGAGCTGAACAGCTCACATTCTTTTCCCGGGGGTTATCATTCTTAGTTAAGGCATTAGGCAAATCAACATCTCCCACAGCAGCACAGCAGTAGGGATAAGTAGCTGGAGGTGGAATGTGAATGAGCTAAGTTAAGGCAGACAGAAGTGGGTCTTCGCTGTTAGCCTCAGGGTCAAAGTGATAATGTATGAACTTAGCAGTGGCAGCCAGGCAAGCAGCACTACATTAGTGACCAACAAGTGTCCTGGTGTGGCTCCTTTACTCTGAGAGGATGACAGCGTATCAGCTCATCAGCTGATCGGGATCTAAAAGGCATTATTTGCTGGGCTAAATCAGTACCCTTGTTTCCGCTACATCACACTTGTCACGTGGTTGTTTTTGCTCACTTCCCAGTCGTCACACTGACCTTGATGTAGGTTGTGGTGAATTAGATTGGTTTTGCAGAAACATTATGCTTATCAGGCACCTGGAATACAAACATGATCTCCCTCTGTTTGAGAAATCCAATTTTTATTCTGAGCAACCTTTTATTTACTGAGACTTGTACTATTTATTCATCTTTTTCAATTCTGAGTATTGCTACATAGATTCCATTACCGTAAAGCCATGCATGTCCAATGCTAATGCGAAATACCTTCTTAACCCTTAGATTATTTGGCCAGTGCATTGAAGGCAAAAACACAACGAGCAGTGGATAAAACTTGTCAAGCATCAAGATTTAATTGAGAAAATGCAGATGTCTAAAAAGCTTTTATGGACATATAAAATGTAATAGATTTCTTGGCTAAGCAGAATTATGTGCATCTGGCTGGTTCTCTAATGGACACTTGTGAGAGTGCAGTCATTAAGGATGGGCTAGATATTTTTAAGTTAAAAACAGACATAATATTAATTAAACCTATTTTAAGCAACATGAAGAACTCCAGTTCAGTTCACCTTTGTCCAGTTTGCAACATAAAATCATTCTTTTCACCTCAATCTGGCCCTATCCTATTCATTTCCATACCCATTAAAAGCATTTTTTTACAGCTGTTCTTAAACATATCTTTTCATTTTGTCAGTACTAAGTGTTTTGAACAGTTATGGATACTTATAACTAAAAAACCAGCTCCCCCATGAGAAAAACTGGGCATAGAAAATGGAGAAACAATATTTCAATATTTAACCTGTTTTCAAATATCTTAATTTATTTATTAGTCCCAAATAAGTCCAGTTATCTCTTGTAAACAATGAATTGATGCCGATAATGAAAATAAATTTGAGTATCTTTCTGCTAATAGATTTGATTTGCTGAAGTCAAAGTAAGAATTAATAGAAATACATAATATTCACTAAACCTCCCATGGCAGATTGTTGCGTATAAAATGTAGCCATGTGAAAAAGAAAACAGTTTCCAAAGGTATGATATAGTGATCAGCAAGATTGATATTGAGGGATTAGAGTTTTTCTCCATCCAGTATAATTTTATTTAGAAATGTTAGGTTACTGTTTTGCTCTCATTTTATTCATAAATTCAAAATATTTTTTATTCATCTACAAATAGCAGTGAAGAAGAAATTATTTTAAGTAAAAAGATAAAAAAAATGGATAGGACTTCTAATACAATGTAGATAAAAAAGAAAAATCTGATGACCTCTTCTCTGTCCTTTTTGTTATTGTTTCACCTTTTTTCCAACCTTTTCATGTAGTGGAGGCTCAATAGTTAGGGGGTTTCCAGTTTGAGCCCTGGGTATATCCATCTCATTCGTCTTCTCCAGTAAGACATTTCCCCCACCTCGCCTGCTGTTGGTGGTCAAAGGGGCCAGAGCCACTGATTGCTTGGCAACATTACTTTTGTCAGTTTAGCTCAGGGCATATGTAGATACAGTGTTCCTTAGCACTATCAGGGCCTAAAGTGTACTTGAATGTAAGAAAGACTAAATGCAGCCTAAAGTGCTTCAGACTTGAAAAACCATATATAATTACCAGACCTTTACCTATTATATAAACACATTTGTTGTAATCTAAGGTCAATGGAGTACCATATACATTCATCTTTAAAGTGAAAGGTTTTAATAATCTGTTGAATTCATTGACTGTTAAAACCATACAGTGCAGTTTGTATCCCTTGCTGTTTTTATCCAACACTGGCTAGCATTATGAATTGAGGTTTGGTTCAGTCTTTTTCAGATGTTATCAGGTAACATTCTTCAATGGAAATGGGTTTTCATCAGATGAAGGTCATTTCCGTCATTTCAGCAGGTCGCAAAATGAGAAAAATATTGCTGTCTTTATAACCCAATATAGAGAGCCATTAAAATGAAGCAGTGAACATAACAAAACTAAAGGAGAAGTTTATTTATCAAATGCTTTTTATACAATCAGAACATGTGTGCTTAAAAAGTCTTAACAAGAAACATGTATAGTAAATAATAAAAGCTAGAGGTCATAAAAACCAAGTAAAGCAAGCAAAGAAAAAATGAACAATAACTTGCTAAATGAAAAAGAAAGAACAGTCTTCTGTTTTAATAACCATTTGTAAGTGCATGTTTTTTTTAAAACACAATTCTCTAATGTTTTTTAAGAAATCCACTTTTGTCTCTGTCTTTTTTGCTGGTAGCAGCACCAATTGGAGTTTGGTTTATCCGTTTCATTATTTACCTTTTGTAAGCTTTGAACACAATCACAAGGTATTTTAGTACAAAACTGGTAAAGTGCCTTGTTGTTGTTGTAATGGTGACCTCTGAATTATATATAAATACTAGTGTATGCCCTCAACCTTAAATAAAAAGTAAAGTAATAACACGTTGGGAGAAAACAAGCAAAGAAAAAAAAACGTTTTTTCTGAGAAATGAGTGATTTTAATTTTAATTTAAAATCTGCAAGTATGAAGTGCCCTGTGAAAAGTTTCTGTTGGGATCTGGGGTTCTGTTCTTTTCCACCTTCCTCCAGCAGAGCGCGCCGTGGGTCTCCTGGGCTGGAGCCCTCAGCACACCTGAGAATCATCAGCTC
>JAUZNJ010034692.1:0-12587 GCA_034780135.1 Jordanella pulchra | reverse complement strand
CTAAAGCGGCAAACATTGCGAGGCTAAAGCAGTAACATTGCGAGGTTAAAGCAGTAATACTAAGAGCCTAAAGTTGAAGCTAAAGCGGCAACATTGCGAGGCTAAAGTGACAACATTGAGAGGCTAAAGCGGCAACATTGAGAGGCTAAAGCGGCAACATTGCGAGGTTAAAGCGGCAACACTAAGACCCTAAAGTTGAGGCTAAAGCAGCAAACATTGCGAGGCTAAAGCAGTAATACTAAGAGCCTAATATTATTAGGTCAAAGTCGTAGCATTATGAGATTGTAGTTGTTAAATTCAGGAATTAAAGTTGTAACATAACGAGAATAAAGTCTTAAAATCTCTAATTTTAAGTCACAATAATACAAGATTAAGGTTTCACGAGAATAAAGCCATTACATTCAGAGATTAAAGTTTTAACATTTGGAGATTATAGTTGTAACATTAAGAAGTTATAGTCATAAGATTCTGAAGTTAAAGTCTTACAAAGAATAAAGTCACTTTAGTAGAATTTTGTTGTAATATAACAAGACTAAACCAACTTTAATTTTAACTCTGTTGATAACTCCTTGAAGTTTTCGTCTTAATAAAATAACATTTTGTCTCATATTACAACTTCATTTTGATATTTTTATGACTTCATTCCAAGGGGGAAGTGGTGGAAAAGAAGAGGGATACTCACGGTGGACGCCAACATGGATCCTCCAAACCACACAGCGTACCTCTGCATGTGGTGGGTGACGACCTGCACGTCAATGGGCTTCGGCTGCAACCCAAAGCAAGTCTGGTCAACACGAAGGAGCATGGTTATCAACAGGATGTCCGCTCTGGCGTGAACCCCTTACCTTCAGCTTGCCGCCACTGAGCTCCTCGCTGATCTTCAGCCGGGCGTCTACGGTTCTCTTCAGGTCTCTCTGTAAGCGTCGGCCAAAGTCCCTGAACATAGTGGAGCCTCCGGACAGAACGACGTTCTGTACCGTGAAAGGAGAGAGCATACGAAATGACGGAACATCAACCCATAGCATGATTCTCCTGCCGCCGTGCTGAAAACTAAAGGCTACCTTATAAAGAGGACGTCTGACGTCGATGGGGCAGTTCTGGATGACTTCGTCCACCACCTCGGAGATGGGCTGGGTGAAGTCTGGGTTGGCGAACTAGGAACGAAGAGAAAAAAGGAATAAAAACATAGTTAAAAGCCGTCATGTGGGCTGTGAATTGGGAGTGCGGCTCTGCGGCGGCCGTACCTCTGGGTGGAAGAAGATCTCCGGGCCCAGGAAGCGCTCGTATCCCACGTCGATGGTGAACTCCTTCTTGGTGATGGCGTTCACCCCGGTGTACTGTTTGATCCACTTGGAGCCGTCGGTGTCGTATTTGTTAAACTCCTTGACGAGATCGGGGCAGACGTAGCTGAAACGCTCCTATGGATCCCATTGAGGACAAAAAGATCAAAGCAAAGGATTATTATTATTTTTGTTTATTTTTACATCTGACATCAGATTTTCTTCTTCTCCAGCGACAGACCTTAACGGCCTTGGCCGTCTCCAGCGACTGCTCCGGAGGAATCCCCACCTCCCGCTCCCTCAGCAGCTGCTGGGTGAAGTAGGTGATGTCCCGCCCGGCGATGGGGATGTGCTTGATGCAGCTGCCGATGACGTAGCCCTCAGCCTGGAGGGCGAAACGCGACACTGAGAGGCTAAAAGAGGAAGGAGCGGCGAGGCAGCGGAACAGACACCTACCACCGGGATGACGTGAGTCACACCGTCTCCGCTGTCGATCACGGTCCCTGTCAGTGTCCGTTCTCCGACCTGCCGGGACGTCCAGGAGGCAGCCAACGCCAGAACGGCCTGTGACACATTTCACATATTCAGAGAGATTTTTTTTTTTTTTTTTTTTTAAAAAGGCAGAGATATAAATCAGATGCTTCTGGAAACTTTTAAAAGAAGAAGTGAAAGCAGAGACTTCCTGAAGGAACTTCCTCTTCCACTTTGAGAACATGAGTCAGATCTACTTCTGTCCATAGTTCCTCTTTTGGGTGTCAGCCTCACCTGAACGGCGATGTAGAGGCCCGGGACGTTGAAGGACTCGAACATGATCTCGGCCGTGTACTCCCGGTTCTCAGGGGTGTTAAGTGGAGGCTCCGTCTGCACAGAGGGGCAGAACCATGAGGGGAAATCCACTTATCTGAGCAGAACCTGAAGCTTCATCAGAGCAGCAGCCACATCTAACCAGCAGGGGGAGCTCTTTAAAGTTCGGTCTGTTTCCCCAAGTCCCCATCGACGAGTTATTTCCTTTTTAATTTAAATTTTAAGGGCTCTTAGCCAACTAGGCCGACTAGACAAGGATGAATGGATACAGAAACATTTCCACACGGTGAGCAAAGAAACAGGAAGCTCAAAATATATCAGAGCTTGAGAAGAAATTAAAGGAAAAAGTTTTTTAAAAAAAGGTTAAATATCAAGTAAAAAAGTAAGTAAGGTTTTCTTTAGTTATACAAAGGAAAGAGTGTAAAGAAAAACTTAAGTTAAAAAAGTTTTAAAGTACATAAAGAAAAAAATGAAAGTTAAAAAAAAATAAAATAAAGAAGCAAAAAAAAAAGACTAATCCAAAAAAAAACTTTTACTTTAAATAAAAGTAAAAAAAAATGAGAAAAGGAAGTTAAAAATCAGTAAAAACAAAAGTAAAAAGTTAGAAAAAGAAAAAAAGAAAAACGGTAAAAAAATACAATAAAAAAAGTGACAAAAATAGGAGAAGATTAGGTTAAAAAAATTAAATATACATATAAAAACAAATAGTTAAAAAGCAAAGTAATAAATAATAAGAAAAAGCAAGTAAAAGAGTCAGTACACAAGTACTTTTTTTAATAAGTAAAAAAACTAACAATTAAAAAAGGTAATAAAGTAAGTAAAAGAAAACTATTTTAAAAAGTAATTAAAAAACGTAAGTAAAAAAAAAAAGCTGTCCTCACCAGCAGGAAGTAGTGATCTTCAGGCTCTGCCCGCAGATACTTGAAGATGACCTGCTCCATGAACCTCTCCATCAGGTCCCAGTCCTCCACTATGCCGTGACGGATCGGCCACTGACAGGAAACACAGTTAGAAAAAACCCCAAACCATCCAAGCTCCACCAATGGCGGCGCTCCGACTCACCTTGGTCGCATACGAAGGTTTTTCAATGGCTTCGTCCCCGATGTAAAAATCCAGGTCGTCGACGCCCTTCATCATCCTGCGCTGCGCCTGATCACCGACCTTCGCCGACTCTTTGATCGCAATACCTGCAGAAGGTTAGCCTTGCAGTTAGCAACGAGAGCAACGATGTCAGGACTCATTTCCTGCAGCTTATTGATGCTCACATGAAGGGATGATGAACTGAGGTTCTGTGTTTCCTGCATAGCCGAGCTTTGTGTACCTGGAAGGAAAAAAAGAAACAAATTTAAGATTTAAAAAAAAAAAAAAAAAAGCTGTAGATTAATGCCTCCACGACCAGACGACTGATTCTGTGCAACGTTTTAATATAAAAGAAGAAAGCCGAGTTCGATGAAGCAAAGCTGAGAACCACTGAGCCATTTTAGCCCCAATCAGAATATCTGAAGAGTTAGTGATGAATAATAAAAGAAAACCTCATTTACATCATGATCAATCAAAGGTAACAAAGATGATAAAATATCCATTAATTTAATACTGAAACTAGGCCTTAAAATAATCAAACTAATTTAGTAATTGATTAATCGATAGCTGGAGTATAGAGACTCTAAAATAGGCCTTTAGATGTCAGAGGAACTTACTTAGAGCAGTAATTATACCAAAATAAAAGCATAAAATTGAAATATTTAGCATTTAAGATAAAAAAAAAGAAAAGCTCTGTCTGTCAACATGCTTTACCCAAAACTTCTCAAGTGGAAAAGTTTCACTTGGTTTAATTTCTTTAAAAAAAAAACAAAAAAAAATACAAATCTTCCTTGAGGAAGCTTTTGCTATTCGATTATAACTCAAAAAAAGTAATCGACAAATTAATTCATTAGTAAATTATTAATTAGTTGTAGCCTCAAATCAGCATTTAAAAAGTTGGATATTTTTAAAATCCATTAAATAAAACAAAAATTTAAAAACTAAATGCAATGCTTAAGATATTTCTAATTATACTTAGTTGATATTAAAGAAAAAAAAAGTGAAATTTAAAAATGGATGGCTAGAAAAAATTAAAAACACGAACATATAAATGTTCAAATAACATTATTTTAAATAAAAAAAAAAAACTAAACAAACCAGAAAAAAATACAAAAAAAATGCATACAGATTTAATTTGTATTATAAGCATTACATTAAATATATTCTTAATAATTTATCATAATTACAAACAAAAAATAAAAATTGAAAAAATAAGAAATGTGAAATAAGAAATAAAAACCAAATAAAATAATTTAAGAGGAAATAAAAATCATAATAGAACTGATTTAAATTTTTAAAAAAAATACAAAACAAATAGGAAGAACAGAAAAACTACAAAAATATAGATATATTAAATCAAATACATTTTCTGTGTTTAAAATAAAAAATAAAAGAAATTTTCTGATAAATCAAAAATCTCAAAACAAATCACTGAAGAATAAATAATGCAATATTACAAACAGTAAACAAAACATATACAACTATAAATATATAAATTCAGATATAAATTCTAAATAATCTAATAATTAACTAATATAAATCAACCGATTCAAGTACCTGCAGTTTATAGTGGAGGAAATGTTCTACCTATAGAGCCAATCCTGACTAAGAAAATGAAAGATAAACCCAAATTTAATCTGAAAATACAAAATCTACCCAAATAGTTTTCCTGCTTCTAGCAACCATTTAAACTCAAAGCTCCAGGTCTGATCTGGTAGGGAGCTATCTGATGGGAGGATTCACCAGGAAGTAACTTTAGCTGCAGCAGTTAGCAGCAGCTAACCCAGACTTTAAACGAAATAAATGCAGAAATAACAACCATCTAGATTCTCCAATCTGCTCATATTTCCCTAAAACCTTCGTGCTAACAAGTCCGATGCAGATTATTTAGCAGGTAGGAAGCCAGTGTGCCATTGAGGGCAGCTTTCAGGGCGTTAGCTGGAAGTTTGACAGCAGCTTCAATGAAAACAGGCTAACAGGCTGCCTCAGCCTTACTCACCCGGTACCACAGTCGACAACACAAGCCGGGAGCCGACCTGCCATGGTTCCGATCCGTTTGCCGACCTAAACACGAATAGATCGACAGCCAGATACCAAAGAGGGTCTGAAAGAAGGCAAATCTACCACCGCAGCAGCCTGAATGAAAAGCAGCCGCCGCTGAATCGGAAACGCTTCCGGATTCCGTGGCAGCTTAGTCAGCAGAAACAGCTCCCCCTGTTGGAAGAAAACTGTGAGTGCAGGACCGGTAATTGTTTTCATGTTTAAAAAAAAAAATACAGGTTTAAATATAGATAAACATTACATCATCTAAAATTTTATAAATACATATTTGATCTGTCAAAAAAGACAAGTTGCCTCAAGAATATTTTTATTTATATTTTGTACAATAGTTAAATAAATGCTATTTTAATTCATTCAGCAGGTAGAATCAACAATCATCAGGTTTCACTAACTGTAACTAAACACTATTTATATTTGAAAATGAAAAACTACGAGCTCCATTAAATCTTTATAAACACCACTATGCAGGATATCAGGCAACATTGTGAGGTCTAATGTGATCTACAAGCCACCTGTCTTAAAGCTGAGTATAACTGCTGCATAAAATAATTACAGCCCGTACCCTGTGGTACCGACCTGCTTCAAGGCTACCTCCATTGTCCCAATCCCCAAGAATTCCAACCCAACCAGACTCAATGGCTACCGCCCGTTAGACCTCACCCCCATCATCACCAAGTGCTTGAAGCGGCACACTTCAGATCCCCCTATTCTACTAATAAAGTATAATGAAATTAAATAATTAATTACTAATTAATTAGAACCGCCCACAAACTCTGTTGGCCTGATAATGGATGGATGGAAGACATTTTGAAGTTGTTTTCTGCTTCTACCAGTAGGTGGCAGTAATGTTCGGGGAAGACTCGGGGAAAAGACAACTTCAGGTCTCCGACAAGCCTCTACCTTTAGTCATTTATTCATATTATAAAACTTTATTTCTATGTATTTTTCATCACACTTGTGACTTTTTTTATGCTTTTAAAGTGGTCTGACCGAAATTTGGTGGAAGAGAGGAAGAAAACGTGCAGCTAAGTTCTCTAATGGTCAGGGACTCCGTGGGGCACAGGGCTTTACCTGCCATCATCGCTGCATTTTTGTTCTATTTAAAGTTTTACACAATCATTATCATTTCAATTGAATTTAATTCAAATTATAGTGCCTACTCACAATACATGTCATCTGAGCGCACTTTACGGGGACAATTCAGTTAGATCATCCAGTCAGATTCCTTAGTAGTGTTTCGTTTTATTTTTTTAAGAAAAAACACTAGAATGCATCCACTCATCGACGTTATTATTTTCCCCTCCTTGGTGAGTATGAAGCGACATTTGCTTCCATTATAAAACATATCCCTTTCATTCAGTTTTGTTTTGAATCACAAAACCGCAGCCCACCTTGTCCACCAGCAGTGTCTCAGCTCATCCTGACAGCATGGAGGACATCAGATAACTGAGGACATATGAGCAGGAGATTTAGACATTAGAGCCAACATTGGTCTCTGACCCAACAGAACCATCACTCAAACACGACTCCATTCATATTTGTAGGTTTGGCAGTAAAGCACTTGGTTCTGCTGCTCCTTATAGAAACAGGCAATTGTCCTCTTTTAGCTTCTTGATAAATAATATGTATGAGGAACTGTGGCTTAAACTGGCTACAAGCCAAAAGAACAATAGTGGAATTAAGGACTGCTTTTACGAAGGTTTAAATACTCTCCATCTTTAATGTGATTTATATATTTTCTGGTTTATCCACATCTATTTACTCCATATCTAACATAATTCAAATACAGCTGTATTTCCTTTCGGTGTATCTTATCTACAAAATACAAACTCTATTGCTGATCCTCCTTTCCCTATCTATAATGATCTTTAATACTACACATTTTCAAGGTACCGCTACCAGTTTTAGTCTGAGTTTGCTATAGTGTCTGTGGTGGAAACTTTTAAAACTAGGTTTAAAACATTCCTTTTTAATAAGGCTTATAGTTAGGGTGTCTCAGGTTAACCTGAGCTATCTTCATTGTTATGCTGCTATAGGCTTAGGCTGCTGGATGACATAGGGACCACTTTTCCTCACTCTGCTTCATTCTATTTCTATTCTTCAATTCTGGAGTATTTGTTACTTTAGCCATTTTATGTTCTCTCTGCTTTTCCCTTTATAGTAGCTTTATCTTGTCTGTTCCTTTTTGATTGTGACACCATCCTGGAGAGATAATCAGTTGGGGTCTTGCCATCAGCACCTTCAAATATAGATGATAGAATTTGGTCTGTTTTTCAGTGCTTAGTCCTATTTCTTTCCTAGACATTGCTTTGGGCTCAGCTTTTAATCTAACTGTAGAGTATGTCCTCTCTTTCATCCCTTTGACATGAAAACTGGTTCAGAGCTCATCTGGTCAACTGTTTCCTTCTCAGACGGAGCCCCTAGTGGAGATAGTTTACTCTTACCTTTTCTAACATAGAAAGTGTTTATATATCAGTGCTTCTATGTTGCTTTTTTATATCTGCTTCTGACTTCCTTGAATCCCCAGTCAGCCTCAGTTGAAGGACGTTCACACTTAGCCTGGTTCTGCTTGAGGATTCTTCAGAATAAATGGGAGTTTTTCTTCCCCACTGTTGTGTGAAGATAACCTGTGTTGACGTAAGGAGTCCCAAGGAACACGTGGCAGAAGGTGCTGTTTCGATCAGGTCCAAATTTTATTTGACTTAAAACCAAAATGCTGAGTGAAGAGACACTCACACAGCAAAGCTCTCTGAGCAAAGCTAAGAAGCTAAGGTGTTAATGGGTAGATGGATGGAGTAAAATACAAGGGAGTCATGCAAGAAAATTTGTGGGCAACTCCAAGATATTTAAGAGTGGACTGAGGATCACCTTGCAGTAGTTTTTTTTCTTTCTGTATAAGGATAAACTTTAAATATGGCCTTTATCTGATGAAGGCCATATTAGGTCGAAAAAATGTCCTGTCAACAAATTAATGGATGTTTGTTGCTTTTTTGCGTTCCACAACAGACATTCCTGTGCAAACTACTAAAGGAAAGTGGATATTCTATGTTTTATTTATGTGTATTAAAGTAAAAGGGGAATAATATAAATGGACACATTTTATATGAAGACTTCTGAAAGTGTTTTAAATGTTTTCGATGTTCCTTAGATGAACCACTAGAGGGCGGCAGAGCTCTGATTATCTGAACCAAAGCGTCCTTAGAGCAACCACCATGAACCAGCAGATCGATTAAACACAACTTGAATAAAACAATATTTAGAAAAACCATTAGATTGGAAGCAACAAGTAACATTTTGTCAGATTTTTGCAGCCAATATTCAATATTGTCGTTTTTTTACTGAGAGAAGGTAGTTTTTTTTCTAGTCAGATCCTTGTTAACGCTCCAGTAATTTAATCCCTCCTTGGAGCTGCTGTAACTCGGACTCTGTTTACTTTTATTTACTGGCAGCTCCTTAGTGTGAAGGAGATTTGTATTTAAATGGATTAAAGCGAGAACGTGGTCCAGTCTAATCTCGCTAAACGAGTGCTAATTTCTGTAGGGCATTTTTTTTTTTCCGCTCTGTAATGATGTCAGCTGTGTACTGAATCAGATGAACCCAGCTTTCTCCAGAACAAACAACAGGACGATGGAGGGGTAATTGACTCCCCGGAGGTTTTTGATCTCACTATCAACCCTTCCTGAAATCCTTGCCCACACACAAACAAATAATTCGCCCCCCGTTTCCGCCAAAACTCGGCCTGCTCGGTAAACGAAGCAGACGAGCTGAGGTCCCTTATCAGCTGAAGTATTACCGCTGTCAGAGCCTTGCTAAGGCTCTCATTAGAGCCAGGCAGAAGATGGTCTTATTATTTTTAATAATCTGCTGTTTTTGCTGCTTTTTAACCCCTGGAGACCTGCAGTCTGCACTTTCCTGCTGTGATCATCAGCCGGGATGATGTTCAGGCCTAATGATGCTCAGTCATCCAGTTGGCAGGAGGATCTCCAGACAAATATCTTTTTTTTTTTATTATTTATTTATTTTTTTTACATTATTTAACAAATATCTAAACCATCACTGTGTTTACGGGGCCCTACGTTTTTCACTGCTTTGTAAAACAAAACTCATTTATCAGATGGGAGAAGCTCTGTTGTTTCTCCAGCAATCCCATCAGCTTTGTAAGGGATATTGTTAATGTTATTGCGTACAAAAGTCAATAATCTGTTACTGGTAGCAGTCGTTAGAACTGGACTGTTGGCTGTAAATTTGAGCTACGGAAGCAATATGTTAGCCAGGGTTCTCAAAGCAAAGCCAGTTCTAATATGTTAGCACAGGCGGAAATACCCATGGTAAGAAGCAAAAGCTTCGAAATGATAGGAAGCCAAAGCTAAAAAAGAAGACATGGAACAAAACCACCACAAAAAGTAAAAAAATGGCATTTAAAAGCAAACATGAACTAGTTTCTTTACACTTTAATTCTGTCTGTTTTATTCTTTATACCATTATAGTTGTTTTGATCTGTTTGTGTCTATTGCTATTACAGTAGGGACAGTACAATACAATACAGTACAATACCTAAAAAACAAAGATTTACCCAGAATTTTGTCCATTAACCAGAAGTGGTCACTCATAAGCGCGTTTGGAAAACACCCCAAATCCTTTTTTTTATGATCAGTAATCAAACTGTATTAAATCCAACCAAGCTAAGAACAGAGAACTGTTTATCTAGGCTGTGAGACAGTGAGAGAGAGCAAAACTTTCAGTAGATAACAGGAAGGCTCAATAAAGTACAGCAGAGTTATTCTTTTTTATCCTCTTCACCTCCTAACCTCCGTCTGTTATGAAACAAACCATGTTTAGAAATGTTTCACACTTTTTAGAAGTCTGAGAATAAAGGCTTGTGGAGTCTGGAGTTTTGTCATGCTACCTTAGCTTAGCTTAGTGCCAAGATAAAAACATACCGTGTTTCCCCGATAGTAAGACAAACCCCCGATACGTCTTAGAATCGGGGGTTTCAGGGGGGTCGGCTAATATAAGCCGTACCCTGAAAGTAAGACATATGTCTTACTTTTCGGGAAAACACCTCTCATTTAGCTGCGTGCCGCCTCCTGCCCACGTCCGCACCGTCCCCCTCTCCATACGTCGCCGCCTCCGCCGCCTCCGCCGCCTCCGCCGCCTCCGCCGCCTCCGCCGCCTCCGTCTGATCCAAATGAGCGCCACCTCCTGCCCACGCCTGCGGCGTCCCCCTCTCCATACGTCACCGCGTCGTCCCCCTCTCCATACGTCACCGCGCCGTCCCCCTCTCCATACGTCACCGCGTCGTCCCCTGCACTTGTCACCGCCGCCTCCTGCTTAAAATACGGTAATGCACACAGTATTAATCATACATCAGTAAAACATACACACTGGCATACTGGGGTATCTATCATCTGTGAATGCAATACTGTTCAGGTTGTTAATAAATGTTAATTTTATGGTTAAAACAAAAAATTTGACAATCTTCTTCCAATATAAGACATACCCCGAAAGTAAGACATAGTGGGGCTTTTGGGGATAAAAAAAAGTAAGACACTGTCTTACTTTCGGGGAAACACGTAGTCATAGTCATAGGATATCTGTGGTTTTCAACAACATCAAAACATTTTTCAATCACTGAACACAACAACACTCTTTGGTGTGGAAGTTGAGGAAATAGGGACATGTAACGTAGCTACAACAGAGGACTGGAATGTGTTAGGTGTTGGACCTGTTTTTCTTTCCCCGTTTCAGACCGTTGAGCACTGAGTGTTTGTTGATGTAGGTACATTTCACCAGCAGAGATAAAGAACAAATATCTCTACAGATTATACTACAAGTCACATTTGATCTAACTGCTCAACATTAAATCATCCTAAACATTTTCTGCGAGGGTTAATCTGCTTCTATTGTTTTTATCCTCTTAAAAATCCAGGAACACATACCTGCAGCTGTGTGTGGGCATTCCTTCTGTGTGGGTGTTCATACTCCTGTTAAGAACTTGCCCACAGTCTTTGACTTCCTACAGTGGCGTGTTTGCTGCTGGCTGAGCCTGAAGCAATGCCCTTCTCTAAAAAATCCAACATTTCCATAGACTGGGTTTACTGGATTAGTATTTGGTAGAAGCATCTTGAAATGAATGACTGGGGTCAAACATTTTGGGTATACCTTTTAAGATACTACATTCCTGTCCATTCCTTCTAACATCCTGGTTTCCTGGCTTCTGTGTTGAGGTGATACTTTGTTTCCACATAATGCTTTTTGCTGATGATACCGTCCTATTTGTGAAGTGCTTCCATACTACCTAAATGGGATAATGCCGTCAAGCTCAGAGGCTTTTTCTCTTCCATTAAGGGTATCAGCAGTCTTTAGGACAAATACTTCAGTTTCACTGAACCTGTCTCCAGATAATACATTTTGTTAATTGGAGTTCCTTTTTCAAATGTACTCTAGCTTTTTATGCTAGTTATGTATTGATGGCTTCATCCTCTATGAATGACCTTTCAGCTCATGTTGGTAAAGGATTCATTTTTCTGTGGACAATAACACTTCCCAGCTTCAGCATGGATCCTCACAACAACCTTTACTTCTTTACTTTTGTTCATGGGTCGATATGCACATTTTACGTAGAGAGATTCCCAAAGTTTGGTGCGAGCTCCCACTAGGGGGTATGTGAGATAATTATGATTTCCTTTGTAGAATATCAAATTCAAACTGTAACTTTAGAAAATTAAGAATATTTTTCTATGCCTCATTTTATGATTCATTGTAGAGGAAGTTTTCCTTCTATGCATCGTAATTCGCAGCTGAGCAGCTGTGGCCTGCATTAAACGTACAAACAAACAATTTCTTTTTATTGTGGCTATGATACATGTCTGGTATCACAATTTAGCAAAATTTGCTAAAACCACTGAGCGCCTATTGTACTAAAAAATTAATTTGGTCAAAATAAAGAACATATTTAACCTTGCAGGACTCCTTCAGCCCATGACAGAGCCTTTGGTCATGACATTTTCACTGTATATATTTAACAACTGAGTTCCTACGGCAAACGGAGTGTGAAACTAACATTGTGGGAAGCTAACAGTACATAAAGCACAAATGTTTTAAAAATGAAAATTACTTTTATAACTTTAGTCACACTCTGATATTTGACACTTAAAAATGTTACAAAAACATGTACTATAAGTTGTTGGAAAGATATTCTTCCGGTGTATCTGAGCCCTGAAACATTGTTTTCCAGAAAAGTCCACCATGCTTTATAGAGTTTTAAATGGCATCTTCTGTGTTTTCTATCTATCTATCTATCTATCTATCTATCTATCTATCTATCTATCTATCTATCTATCTATCTATCTATCCATCCAT
>JAUZNJ010034691.1:0-12587 GCA_034780135.1 Jordanella pulchra | reverse complement strand
TATATACTTAAATGTGATTCTATTAATAATTCATTTTCCTATTTTGCAGTTTAATAAAAAATAAAAAATCTCGACCTCTGCATATATTTCAAAAATATTTTATTGTACATATAAATACCTTTATTCTAACAATCTGCTTATTTGATATTGTAGCACATGCATCTTCATCCCCCATTGCCAGGGAAGGTAAGTGTGCAGATACATTAAGTTTTAAAATCTTAACATAAATCTAAACATGTGATCTTAGGATTATTTGAGGGTAGGATATATAAAAAATGAATAAACAAATAAACTCATAAAATTTACCATGTTTATTTTTAATTTGTGTTTGAATATATTACTATTATTATATAACATTTTCTGTACTAGAGAAGTGGGGTTGGAGTGGCATATTTATTATGACCATTACCCCCCACCCTGCAGTTAAACATTCATATTTCTAATACAGGTTCGGGGGCTTTAGAGAAACAATGATTTTTCTTCCTGAAATAGCCATGAAAAATATCCATGAATGTCCAGCATTTGAAGAACATCTTCTGCTTACATGACCAGTGGAAATAAAACTGGTAGACTGTCTCCTTTGACAACATTACTGGAGCCAAAGGCACTATTTTTGTCCAAGATAAAGTCAAAAATGAACAAAAAGGAGACACAAGTCTCACCCAGTTGGACAGGAAATTCAGTTATCGTCCATATCTCCTCTGCCAAATTTAAATCACAAATGATTTGTTCAAACTTGAATAAATCACATTTGGTAATTTTCTTTGTCTCCATTATTGTGTTACGTTTTTTTTTATGTTTTTGGTCTTCAGTGATAGAGAAGTAGAGACAGGCAGAGAGGTCTGGTTATTGTCATTCAATGGCAAGCCATTTTGCAAATCACCGCTTTCTGTTTTCTCTTGCTGTCTCTCCCTCTCTCCTTCTGTATTCCCTCATGGGCTTCGCTGAATGGAAGACTTCCTTTTATAATTTCCAGGTTTTTACATACCCTGCCAATTCCACGACATCTCAGTATAAGAACCGCCGAATGGGTCATCGACTGAATGAAAGGTTTGCTAAATGAGGAAGAAGCAACATTTATCCCAGATGCCAGGATTCATAACATAAAACTATTAACCCTTATTTATAATTCAACAACAACAGACACCGTTTCCTTTGAATTGTTAGCGCTAAAGATCTTTATGAATCACCTGAAGGGACTGATAAACATCTTGTGATCTGCCTCTCATGTTTAGAAGATAAAAAGTTAACCTCATTTGTTGCCTTTGAATTTGAAATTTTCCTTAGATTAAAAAAAGGAAAAATACATGACAACCCATAGAGGGTGTAATTTGAGAGCAGCTCTTCTGCTCGGCTAACCTCATTTAAAAATGACTGTTCAGCAAGATATAATTCCTGTTAACATGTCATTTCGGGTTTTGTAAACTTTAGCTATAGTTTGAATACATTACTCCCTGATTCATGATAAGTTGATTTGAAATATCTCATAGTCACTGATAATCACTAATAGTCATTCTATATCCTGTCCGATTAAAAGAAAAGAGTAAAATAAAATATATTTCACTGATGCAGCTTTTTAGGAGGCAAAAGGTAAATAATTGAGCAAAAATTAAAGTTAACTAAGAAAGTTAATTACATGCATTTGAAATAAGTGACTCAAACTCAAATGTTAAAGAGCATGTGCTGATGCTCTGACCTACTCTAGATCTGTTTTTGAGGCCTTGTAATTTCCAGTAACCGGGTGGGATGGGGTCAGGGAGGTATGGGAGGAGGTTCGAGCTCCCTACTGCCTTTGTGTCACACAGAGGAAGATCATTCCCCCTTCTAAGGCCTAAAATAAACTTACAGGACTGCCCAGATACCCTCCCCACTGCTGTGTTCAGCAAAGTGACCTGTAAAGAAAAGTAACTGTGTCAGTGGGTATGTCTGAAAATTATCTGCAAGGGAAAGAGAAAAAGAATGAGTGGTGTGCCAAGGGCTGAAAAACACAAGTTTACATTGTTGTTGATACTCATATCTGTAGAATCAACTAAATATTGTAGGAGAATTGAAACTTTTAACATTTGATTTGGGGACTTTCCTACTACTGCCACTCACCAAAGCTCAACCAAAGCTCAAAATCTCATATTCTTTATCCATTTTAAATTAGTTATGTATCTAATAAAGTGAGTATAATAGTAGATAACAACATATAATTAGATAAAAATACAAAATTATGTACATTATTTACCATCCAACTGAATCTATTTTTCTTAACATTAAAACTGTCTTTAATAATATAATACTTTCCAAAATCTTGTTAAATAGTTATTGCTGCTGGTTTTTAAGATACATTTTTCCTGGCCTTTAAACTATGAGGTATTTGATGCATTCAATTTTAGGAGTAGAAACTAGAGCTTAGATTTGGGAAATAATTCCCACCCAGCAGAATAAGGGTCATTTGCAAATAAAAAAAATCAGTCAGATTTACTTAATGTTGTGATGCTAAATACTATTATAAATGCTCTACAACACTTAATGTGCTTTGCTCCATCGAATGCATTCATTTAACAGAAAAACGTGTTTGCAAAAAATGTAGTTTGAGTTACTGGGATGCAAACTTGTGAGAAGTGCTAATGAATAGTTCACACCTGCAACATTTATTATATTCTATATGTGCAGAGGTCATATTAGATCCTCAGCCTGGGAGTGTTTAGAGGGCTTTAGCTTTCCTGGGTAGACCTCAGGAGGCACTCCTGTTATATTGATGTATAGATAGGAAATATTTGAAATATATGTAATATAACATTTAATCTGTGAATTTGATTGGAATTGATTAATGCAACTAAATATACATTAAATGTCTTAATTTTGTAAAGTGCGCTATTTTAAACGTCCTTCTGAATCTGTGCTACATAAGACAACTGAATTGAAGTGATTTTAAATATTTTTAACTGGGATCAACAGACTTTTGATGCACAAAGTGAACAAACTTTTAGTACCAGTTAAGAAGATGCTTAAAATTATCAAAAAATTATGTTTCTTTTGTATGTTATACAGATTAATCATTGGTGTATTTTTAAACATGATTTATATGGGAACCCTGCTGGTGTAGAGCCCAGCGGCTACAATGTTAGCTTGTGCCATGGGTCGGCTGGATGTAAGCAGTATCATGAGACAATTACAAAATACTAAATCGGTGTTAAATATAGTATAGCTTCATATAATGTACTTTTAAGTCAACTTTAAGATCTTGCTGTTCAACATTTGATTATTTGACAAGGTTCTTCTCGGAAAACTTAACTTATGATATTTGGGTTTTAGATGTGCAGGACATACAAGCCCTGTGTTATCTTTACAAGGTATCTCAAAGCACTGAGTAAAAAGCCAGGGAACAGGGCTAGAAAAATGTACATCTGATTAAAGTACAGTAATGAACTAATGACACTAACAATGACACATCTTTTGCTTTAAGGTGATGAATGTATTTCGGTAAGTTAAAAGCATCACAAACAGACCTTCTCACGCAGAAAATGAATTTTGACCTACAGGGACAAGCTGAGTCCTGGCCCACACATTGGTGGAATGCAGCTAAGCACATACTCATGTACAATATTTTATTTACTTTAACTCTTGCTTCAGAAAAGCATCACACTTATTTTACGGCATTTAACTTTAAAGACCAGCTATGGTCTCTTGTAAATACGTGGATCCCTTAAGCTTTTAAAAATTGTGTGTTTCATTGAGATTTCATGTGATAGATCCACATAAAGTTGCATGAAACCATTTTACATTTAAACATGTGAACGTTTGGCCTGTGTTTGCATTCAACTGCCTTTAATATTATAACCCAAATTAAATCTATGCACCCAATTACATTTAAGATTCATTTCATTATGAGTTCACCTTTATTAAATCATAGAGAGGTTCTGTGAATGTTTAACTTTTGTTAAAAGGCATTAATAGACTAAGAGAACTGTAGATACTAAGACACGCAACAACCAGGTAATATATGTCTTAAGAACTGTTTGGTTATAAAAACCATTTTCCCGAGATTTGGACACTCAATGGAGCTTTATTTAATCCCTCACATATAAATGATATACTCTAAAACAGTATGATGGCAGCATCATGCTGCGGGCATGCTTTTCCTCAGGAGGGAAATATGGATGGAAAACCTGACACAGAATGCAAAGATCTTGAGACTGGAGCCGTGCCTCACCAGGACAAAACTGAGCATGTAGCTATAGAGTAATAGTATGGTTTAGATCAAACCATAATAATTTGTCTGAATGTTTAAATTAAAATAAAATATGTTGTTACTTACGAATCCGTTGCAAGAATTAAAAACGTGTTGTTCGCAAACATTCCCTATCAATTTAATGAAGTGTCAGTCATTTGGGGACCTAAGGGGGCAAACAAACAAAACAATGCTGAACTTTGGAAGGCACTCCCACCCCCACCTCCTCCTTTGAACTGAATAAAATTTTGAAACCATGTATCTTCTGTTTACAACAGTTATGCTCTTCTTTGTGCCCCTATAGATCTAACAAAAATTTCAATCACACACAGGGAGGATTGTGGTGGCATAGTTTGTAAAGTGACAACACTTTATGAATAAAAGGTCTTGTACACACCCAAACACACACACACATAATAACTAAAATAACTATATAGAGAATAATAACTAAGGTGATTCAAACTAAACACATTAAAGATTTATTTTCAACTTCTACTTACAAAGTTTTCAAGTGTCATTTTTACATTTACTACAGTATTGGTTGTGGTTACCTGTGAGATTAAATCACTTATCAGTTAAGTTAAAAGTACAAAAACGTCTAAAACCGGCTACATAAACGGCAATAAACAAATAAAAACAGGTTCCGTAGTCTATGCTACAATGCATTACTTAGTTATGTAATCACAGCCCTCTTTCACGTCCCTTTCAACTAGCGAGTTCATGTAATAAATATCTGTAAATATCCGCTTAAAACAAAGTGACATATATTCAAAAGCTCTCGTGTCCTGACGATATGGCTCCTTATCTGGTTACAAATGTCCACTGGAAGCCACCCAGGAGTCTTTCCAGCCTGAACGACATCAACCGCTCATCAGTATTTACATGACCGGAAAGGGTCCGGAGAAGTGCGGGGAAAGTGTAGTATGATGCTCATGCACTGCTGCCGGGCAGCACACGGGTTTCTCCGCTAGACGCGTCTGGTCTCCGCCTTTAAAAGCGTGCAGGTTGCGCGCTGGGCGCCGAGGAGAGTAAACTGTTTGCAGTGTGCGCGCTGATGGTCATTTTTTATGATGTTGTTTAATCCACAGTGGGAGGAAAAAAAGAAAGGGGGGTGGAGGGGTTGTCTGGTAGAGCCCCAGACAAGCTGGCTCCAGCGGCCATCTCTGTAGGCTATAGCCTTCTCTATTTGAGCACAGAGGCAGGTGTAAATCTCTCCTGCGATCTTTACTCTGCACTCTGCGCGACACTCACCTGGAGGTAAATAAATGGTTTATGACCAAGTAAATGAACCACCTCCTCTCTCGTTTTTCGGGCTTGTGCAAATAGAGAGAGAACAGCCCCAGGGAGGGTATGTCAGAATTGTCATGCACTGAGGTGCGCGAAGCAGTGGGCCAAAGTATGTTGCCTGCGATGCATGGAGGCCATTTAAAGATCTTTAGATTCTACATAAAGTACATATTTTGCAAGATGATAAGTAAATATATGTTCCAATGTTTCTTAAGCAATTAAAATACATGTCTATTTTTTGTCGAATTATAGTGAAAATTTGCATTCAAATCAATGTGCACGAATATAGGTTGACCAAAGTGATGCATAAACTTACAGCAGAGGGTTCATGGAGCCAGCAGTGGCATTGACAGTGCGCTCAGCGTGCCCCTCCTTTTGCAATACCACACAACAACAACAAAATCAATTCAAACTTTGATTTTAATTGCTGGTTGTCTTACTCAGCCATATTTTTATTATGCTTACATTGTGTACAACATAAGGTAACGGCCAAATAACAGGAGTTAACATGTAAATAATCAATAAAAATAGCTTTTCAAAAATTAGAATTTAGCAGGACGTAAATTGAGTTAAACCCATATCTATTTCTTATTTTTTTATTAAATTTGATAGTGTGATCATTTTAACATTAATAGGTACCTGCATGAAATCTGCATCCATGACAAATCTTGGACTGGTATGGTGACTATAACATGTTGATATATTAATTCTGTAACGAAGAAGAAATTTCTAGAAAGTGTAGTATTTAAGACCATTATTATGAGTGCATATGTTGCCAATTTATTTCAGTCTATCTAAAGGATAACTTAAAGTTTTGGTAGTTTAAATCTGTCAATCAATTTTGTATTAAAACTGAGTATATATTGTCTACTTTCTATTGTCCTTATGTATAGGCAATTTTTAGCCTATTTATTGAAAAAAGTAAATAATCCTTTTCTTGCGTCTCCTTGAGCACATTTAGTTAATTTAACACAATTGTTTCATGTTAGCAGGGTGTACATGAAACAATTGTGTTAAAGTAACTAAATATGTTGAAGTAAATGCAAGAAAAGGATGCATTATTTTTTTACACGCACTAACACCCAAAGGTAATCTCTGAATGTCAGGGTCACATTGCCACATTGTTTTGTACCCTAACTTGTGAGAAGTGTGAGCATAGGTGTGTGTGTGCCTGTTTGTGGGAGAAAGACTGAGTGAGATAGGGGTAGTAAAGGGGGGCTATTATATCCCAAAGTTCTCCAAAGTAGGTCTGTGCCATTCTTGATTAAGGTTTGTCCCCAAAAGATGGTTGCAGAGATGAGATAATGAGGTCCTGTGATACCGCGGGCCTCCTTTAAGTTTTTCTCATGAAAGGAGACTGTCGCCAGTCCACAAAACGACACTGTGCATCGGCACCACGCTACTCGCTTCTCATTTGTCGAACACAAAGGCTGATCCACCCCAAATCCGTGCTAACAAACCGGGGGAAGAGTAGCGAATCATATAATGTTCAGCTGTATTCACTTCACCACTAATTAACTGGAATCCCACCTTATTCGTAAATACAGTGACCAATTAAACCCCTATGTATGCCAGGGGTCTCTGGGGCCACACTCGGTCGCCAGGAACATTTGTGAAGGTCTGTGGCTTCACTATAGGCAATGGATCTTATTAGGTGAATGACCTCAGCAAGGAGAGGTTACAGGCTTTTTCACTGCCCTCCCTTGGAAAACTAAGATGTTTCCTAATCAGATTTTAATTGGTTGGTTGCCTGGTTGGCTGGGGTCCTCATGGGCACCCAGGAGGATGAATTTAGGGTTTGTGTTTCAGTGTGGATGTGAAAAAATGAAAGGTTTGCAGATAATAGAATGGGGATGACTTTACAGAAAAAGGTCAACTTAAATTATGGCGTTAAGTCTTTTTGCAGATCTGCTCTAAAAAAGGTTCAAAACATTTAAGTTTATAAAAATGTTTAACTAATTAATAAAACATTTTGAGTTTGCTATTCTAGTATTCAGCAAAAGTGAAACGTAAAACATATTACCTACTTTATATTGGTAAATAAAAAATCATACATTAAACCCTTGTATTGTGGTTTTACAGAGAACGTTGGATTGCTCAGTGGTTATTCTAATTTATCATGTGCAGCACAGAGAAGACTGTATTAAATCTTGACCCTTTATGAATAAAATATCATTTGATGAGCAGACTGACACCTCAGTAGTTCAGCGCTGATGCATCTATAAGCATGTAGCCCATCTTCTTGAATTTACTTTGGGTCAGAGGTTTTGTTGCTGTTCGGTGGATTTGACGTCAAGGTCGTCCATCTGGAATCGGTCCGACCTAGCAAACAATCGAAATGTTGGATTCAAGATGGATTTTGTGGATACTCAGAAGTGACCGGCATCCAGCTCAACTCTGACTCCAAGGGCAATTCCAGGTAAGGTGAAAAAAGTAAAAAATAAAAAACAAACTTGTGAAGTACAGGTGCAAACTACGAGGACGAGCAGAAAAGTGCTGCAGTTCTGTGTTTTGGCCAAAGGAGGCAGTATCATTAGAAATTTCCAAAATGCCTCCTTAATTTGTTTAGAAACAATTCTAGTGCTAAAGTTAGTCCTTGCCAGGAATCCTTGGCTTTGATTGTCTGGGAAAGAGTTTAAATGCTAAGGCTAGTGCTAAAGTCAAACTCTCTAGCAAGATAAGATAACACAAGATAACATAACATCACACAACATAAGATAAAAGATATGATCGGATCACATTAGATCAGATCTGGCCAGGTGACATATAGGATATTATTAGAACAATTTAATTAGTTAAATTCTGACTGTTTGTTTTAATAGTACATTTTTTTACTACAACTACAACCATGAACACACATACATCTGTAACCATTTAATTTTTTTTAAACTATAATGCACAGTGCTGCAAAATACATTTGAAAACTAACATAACCACAGACGATCATCAATCTTACATTTAGATCCAATAAAGAGAGGCAAAGCCATATTTTCTTTTCTGCAAATACATATGTATCCCCCCCCCCCCCCTTTTGAGAGTTGCATGAATCCGGTCTCCGAGCATAATCGAGGCTATCCTATAAGTTAAAGCTGCCCAGGTTCATCTTACGTTCATACTCTCCCTCATTACCCCCCCAAAAAAGGCCTTTATGCAAAACATCTGTAGGGAGTTCAATAAATGAAAAGCACAGCTTCAAACCGCATCCTACTCATTCTGATTCTGATGTGGCTTTTGGTGTATTGTTTGACTTTAAGTACAGCCATTCTCATATTTCAGATGTCACAAGTATACTCTTGCATTTGAACAAGGGGAAAAAGCAGCAAGGGCAGACTGCTTGTAAAAAAAGAGAGACACAAAAGGAGGAAAAGTGGCTCTGAAGCTGTCTGACTCAGGTCATTTTTACAATACATTATTGAAAAAGAGAAAGTTTCCATTTAGTTGTTGCTGGTAGATCCAGTTTATTTTTGGTTGTTATAAGGGTAAATGTTATGTCATACTTAACACATTCTTACAATAACTGGTATTTAAACCAGATTAGGACATTTGAACCTGGGGACTGAAACCTGTACTGTTCAAAAGCCTGATGACCCATAACACCAGTTGCTAGAAATAAGCACCTCAAAGCAGAAAGCTTGACTATTTGTATTCACCTTAACCAAACAATTTGCTAATCAATGCCCCTACAAAGAAGATTTTCTATACATTTTTGGATATCAGATTAAATGTTAGCGGCGATATAAGGGATTTTCTCTTTTTCCAGATAGAAAATTTTCTCAAATATTACATGAGAGTTAGTTGAAAAAAAACTTTTTAAAGACATTTTCAAGAAGCGAATAAATTATTATCTATATTTTTTGAAAAAAGAATAACACATGATAACTCTGTGTCAGAAGTTGTGACTGATTGGGTCCAGGGCTCGCACTTACTGAGGCTTGGGAGGGGGGTTGACTGCACTCAACCTTGCCGCCAGTCTGGCTCAATGCATAACTCTTGAAATTGTTGTTTTCGCTCCTGACAAAACCGTTAATTCACCCAGAAACTGAGAGGTCAAGTTCCAGAGAAGAAGAAAGAAGAAAGAAAAAGTGATCGATATAAAAAACAACAGTTGGGGAACATGGGACAGCAGAGACAGAGCACAGCAGCAGCAAACAAAGCTCTGGTGTAATTTAATGCACATTTATTGAGTTTTGTTAAAACTGAGGAATTTCTGGGTTTACCAATTCAGGGGAAAATGTCTACAATTTTGATGTCAGATATAGTGTTCCTCTAACTATAATTTCTGCTTTTTGGATTAATTCAAAAGTTTTATTTTTATGCAAGCTGTAAACTGATAAAAAACAATTTTTTCCATGTGCACTTATACACACAACCAAGTTGTCCCCTCCTTCCTGACTCTGCCAAGTGTGCAACGATGCACTTAACTTCAGAATCAATTTCCAGATCAAATCAGTATGTCAGAGAAATAAGATTTTCTCCAAACTGTTTTTACTGTTATTCAATAAACAATTTGGAGTAAATAATGTGAAGGCCAAGCCAAGCAGATGCAATAGTCAATGTACATGCAAACAATCAAGTCTGGACAATTTAAATAGATGTTATTGGTGCTATTGTCGCTAAATGGCTTAACTGAATATGGGGCCCTTAATGAAAGACAGCCAAGGGCCCCATAAAAGCTGAGCAAGCTTTGTTAATCCTTGGGTGAAATGCAAAGAAAAAAATGGGATAAAATCCTACAAAGTTTTCCATATATTTGTTTTATTTTTGGAGAGTGAAGTGAAGGTAAACATCTAATTTATTCTATGTAGAATTTCAGTTTGATATGTTTTTTAAATGAAACAAAATGACTTTAAATGCTGCCTTTCACAACAATAAAAACAGAAGTCTTTCCCTACTAAAAAAACAAAAGATGTTTATTCTTTTGACTGACTACCTACATAGGGTAAAACAAAAGAAAGATCAACTTTGCCGAAGTGAAGCCAAATCCAAACTGAAAAGGTGGATTATGGGCTCAAGCCTACACACAGCACCTGCAGGGAGTGGTCGCTGGAGAACCTTTCCCAAAATAACGCTGAAAACTTATCCCAGCAGGTTTGCAATGAGGTTCAACAGGAAAAATGACACAGCACCTGAGGCACAGATCCAGGTAGACTGTGGTTTACCTGGAGGGAAACTAACACTTAAAATAGTTTTTACAGGGTCATTTATGACTGGGATGTACTGCAGTCTGGGTAGTATAACTGTGCTACGAAATTCCTTAAATGCACTTAAGGAGCTGAAAGCTAAAGACAGACCTATGATGTGGTCAATCTATGAGCATACACATGCTTCCTGAAACCTACTCATTTCCTATTAAATGTCTATCGCAGTTCTTACCATGGATTTAATTTAAGGGTATGTATTGCACTTGATCCATTTACCTCAATCATCATCCCATGTCACGGAATGCCTGGTTGTGCCGCACGATACACATAAAAGATGCGTATTCCACCATCCTGTCAGTGGAAATGAATGCTGATTTCTTTTACCAAACTGTCCAGACTGCATGGCACTTGCTTTTCCGACTATGGTTTTCCATTTCAAAGCCCTGTGTCTCCATGTAAATACCAAAACACAGTAATCCAATCTGACCCCATTGCAAATTTTCCAGAAACTATTGGGGGGTAGTGAGGTTGACATGAGCCACACACTTATCCCACTTAACCTCCTGAGAGAAGCCACCCTAACCCCTTTAGTCCAAGATTCCTCTCATTGAAGGAATGCTCTGCTTTTCTGCCGCTTTGCTCTTAAAAGCTCTGCATCCTGAGGTTGGACTTAGTGGCAAAACCTTAGAACTTTGTGCGGTCTCAAAGCTGGAGCAGTGCAAAAGAGTTGATGCCAATGGCGGAGGACAGCAGAAACCCACATCAGGGCACCCCTCTGCTCACTCCACAGTGCAAACCAAAACACTTTTGATTCAAACTCAAAATAATCCCTCAACAGATGCCTCTCATGAACATTGCAGTGACGTATTTATACTGCGCTAACTTGATGACAAATAACCCGAGGATTTTTCTGGTTCCCATTTGCCATTGTTTGCTTTTTAGCATGCAAAACTAGTTCCAGTCCGATTCATATGCTCTTTGGTGGTGGTGGGGGGGATGCTGCTTATCTCCCATGTTGGTGAGCAGGGACACATAAAGCAAGAAGAAAGCTTCTTACACATGGTCCACATCTGAGGCTTTTGCCATGAGAGTCTTGGTCGCATGGCTTGTATGGCTGTCGAGAAAGCCTGACGACTGTTTATTGGGTTGAACAGGCAAATCCCTCACATTATGCTCTACAGGTGATGTATGCCACCGGACTGGTTTCTTTAAAAAAAAAAAAAAAAAAGTATAGATGTCAGAACTATATTCTGCAAAGATGAGCGATGACAATTTTTTTTTCTTTTGTGGTGGATAGGGAAACCATAAACTATTATCACTTAGCTGTTAGTAGGCTTCTAGGTCAACAATTTCATGGTGATAATTGGAGTTTTGAACAAACCATCACTAACCATCTCTGATTATCTAGAATAGAAAATGAACACAAATATACAATGGAGAGAAAATCGTGCATAGTATTAAGAACAGATCACCAATTAAAAACCCTTAAAAGTGTGCTGCATATTTGTATTCAGTTCATTTTTTATTTTTCAAATAGTTTTGTATTTAACAAAAAAAAGACCTACAGTTTGAATGGGAAAACCTGTTAACATCACACTATTGCATTCCTAAAAACTCCTTTTACCGAACCATTAAAAAATGAAATTGGCTGTTGGGAAAAAAATTCTTAGTCCAGTTTTCAATTCTCCAAGACCATCAGGGGCATGAACAAATATTATTTGGTGAAATAGAACCTTGAGTTCTTGGTGTAGATGTAAAAAAAGTGCATGTAGTGGAACACAACACTTGGGAAGGAATTTTAAAACACCTGTATTATATCTTGTATTTATTTCTGAATCTCTCTCTCTCTCTCTCTCTCTCTATATATATATATATATATATATATATATATATATATATATATAATATATATATATATATATATATATATATAAATATAA
>JAUZNJ010034690.1:0-12587 GCA_034780135.1 Jordanella pulchra | reverse complement strand
CCAAAGAGGAGGCCCGCCTCAAACCCAGCTCTTTTATAGAAAGGGCCATGTTTGCTGGACTTTGATTGGCTGGGCAGCTAATTGTGAAGGTGGGGACAATGGTATATAAGGAGACCGTTGGCTGAGCCAAAAGAAGAGGGGGAGAAAGCTTGAGTCTGAAGAAGAGAGATTGAAAGCTAAGAGACTGTTTGGAAATATGTCATTTTGTCTTGTCCATGACCTATGCTGTGCTGAGGGAAGCCTAATAAACCACCTTTCTTCATGCTACAGCCAACTTTGAGGAGTTTTCCTTCCACACCACACCTCTCAGTGTAACAAATGTGAACAGGAGGATTTGAACGAAATTTTAAAGTTGACATGAAGCCAGTGAAGCTCCTGCAAAACTGGGATGATGAAATGAGGGAGTTTCAGTATTTTAATGAACATAACCAACTGTTAGCTTATGGAGGGATTCCTGAGAAAGAAATCCGCAGACTTTTGACCTGAGGAGAGGGAGAGACAATGTAATTGTCAATTAAGACAGAAAAACTGTCAGTTTTAGATGTTTGGTTCCTACCAGGATGCTCTCTCTTTTATTACAATTAGCCTTCAGGAAGTTAGAGGGAAACATGCTTTAGTTTCAGCAAGGGAGGAGGTGAGGGATAAGGGAGGGAGTTTAGAGTTAGGCTTACCAGATAGAGCTGAGTATCATCTGCATAATATTCTATAGGGATTTTTCATTTCCGAAAGATGCTAGCAAGGGGCAGAGGGTAGATGATAAAGAGTATGGGCCCCAGGACAGTCCAGAGGCACACCGCTTGTGAACTTTATTTATATTAACTGAGACCGGCCCGAGGCATAGAAATAAAACCAGTCTATAGGGGTGGGAAAGATACTGATCAATGATAGTCTGTTGAAGTGAGAAATTGTATCAAAGGCCATTCTCGGATACAGGAGGACAATAATGGAAATAAAACCTGAGTCAGTTGCCATCACAAGACAAATGGTGATTTCTTTAGAGAGCCTTAAAAACAAGATCCAACAATGTCAAGTCTACAGTTTTTTTTTTTTTATTAATTTAACAATCTATAAAACACTAAGTAGATGAATGTAGAAGGATGTATTTCATGATAAGATAAAAGGGGACCAATATTAATAATAACAAAGGATTATAACAGATAATTCCTCAGAAAACAGTAACATTTATAGGTTTGGATAAGGACAGGACCAACTGTTCAAAATGATAAACAGATATATAAAAAAAGCAATCCTGGACCTTCGATTTTGCTATGCTGTTTGATTTGTTTTTGCAATTACTCCACCACTTTAGAAAACAGATCAAACAAACGAGGAACCAATTACATTTCTTTGTGTGCTTATAGTGATTTGTTTCAGGTTTTCTTCACTTTATTTAGTGTTGATCAAAGCTAAAAAAAGGAAAATGATAACTATATTTCCCTAAGCTTTAATTATTGTGGGAGAGATATTAACTTTTTCTTTTTTAAAATTGATGTTCTCCTGATTAAAAATAATTGTTAAGAATTGACACAAACACCTGGAAGTACAAAAACATCTTAAAAAAAATAACTTCTATTGAATCACCTTTCTGATTAAAAGAAGTTATCAATCATCCTGCAGGTCAATCATACTGAGCCTCAGAGTTAGAGACCAATAACCAGCTGACTGGGAGGGTTTTTCTTCAACAAATAATCACTTTATTACAAACTTCCGTGTTCCTTCAAAGGATATTTCTTCTTTACGTGAGAGACCATAAAGGACAGATTTCTAAGCGAGGACAGGGCTCAGGCTTCTGTTTTATATCAGAATTTATTCAGAGGTATTGGATGCTGTGTTGTGCAGTGTTACTTTCTTCATTACACAGTGTTTTATTATTTCAATCCCATATCAAAAGCATGGATTCCCAAATGTAAAAGTATGCTCCACAAAAGAAATATCAGACTGTCTGGGCTTGTTAGCTCACCTCAGAGTCTAAATTCTTCGTTTCAATGTTGCTCCAAATGTTTTTCATTTTTTTGAAAGAATAAATAAAAAAGTGATTTTTTTTCTGTAGTTCAAGGGAGAAAAAGTCTTTTCATAAATACTTGTCTTGTTGGAAAAAGATGCACTTTCAATCAAGTGCTTTTTGGTTGTATAAGGTTCAGTCTACTTTAAATCAATGCTTGAATAAATTAATAATTAATACAAAATATTTATAATTAATAAATTAAGGTATATTCATACAATTTACCTGAAGGGATTTGTTTTTCAACTAAATATACATCTGTGATTCACTTCTGGTAATATGAGAGAACCTTTTTAACTGCCTAAAATTATTATTATTATTATTATTATTACTATTATTATTATTATTAATAAATAAACTTGGCAACATACCAGCAATTATATATAAGGGCAAAAAAGGGGTATCTTGTCTTCCAGACATTCAGCACAGCATTAGGGCTGTTGAAAAAGCTGATGCATTTTCTCAGGTTTAATGAAGACTGGTTTCTTATTAAATTGCATAGTTAGCACAACACATGATCACTTTTTATACTCAAATTCATAAAATGCTTTTTCGTAATGGTATTGACTTTTTATGTGCATATATATCCTGGCTTTTAATAAGTTTATTCTAATAATTTGGCTTCTTCCCAAGTCAAAAAACAAACTTGTTAAATCAACAGGAAGTTATAGTATTGTGAGGGTGTGTGTTTGTAAGTGGCTGCATGTGCCTGTGTCTAGCTTGGCTCTGTAATGGACATGTAAATGATGCCCATTACTTTTTACAATGATACCAAATTACATGAGGTTGGTGTTTACAATTATCAACGACATATTAAAAGGTCTAGCATGACTCAAGTAGTGCATAGAGTCGGTTGAATGACTGAAGCATTTTCCAAATTTTACTCATTCTTTGTTTGGAGTCTATTTATCAAATTTGAACTAATCTCAAATCTCCATCTGTTATATACTTTAGGCAGCGTACTGGGCTGGTTTTGTCTTGGTGTTGTTATTGTTTTTCTTCATTCTGAAGCGTGTAATTGGCAGGTGAGCAAAACTCCTCCATAAGGATGTCAGATTGTCTTCAATACTGCGTTCCTTATCAGACCTACCTTCCAAATAACAGACTGATTTCTGTTATTACAGTTAGTATTTGTTGTGTTTTCAGGACTGCTGCTTCACAGTTTCTGCTGACTTCCCTCGCTGAACAATTAGAAGCCAACCTCTTGTTCTCTTACAGAGCCTCTGTTCGTTTCCCAGCTGGATCAACTCCTGAGCCTAAGCTATCAAGATCTGATTCACCTGCCTGCTCACCCTTCAACATTCTTCCTCTGCTCCAGCCTCTCCAAAGTGAATCTCACAAACCAAAGCAGCTCTTAAATCAGCCCCCTCTTCATCTTGCATCTATGAAAAGATTCCCTTCCCGTTGGAGCATCATTTCACCTGTCACAGTAAGAACTGTTATGCTCCAACTAAGTCCTAAACATAAGCCTGAATTTACTCTGCTGATTAAGTTTTATACAGCCTCCACCTCTCCCTTGTGGAGAGGTGGTGGCTGGGGCGGGTCTCTTGCAGCAGCTCAGCCATCACCTGTTGGACTTCACCAAAGGTGGACGAGAGGATCACATCCATTCGCCTCTCTCGCTGTAAATCTTGGCTCTCTTATGCTTAGTTCAACAGCATCCCTGGGCAATTCACAATAACTATAAACAGAGGTGTTGATGGTAGCAGTCCAGCTGACATTTCTCTTCAGGATGGAGCCACAACAAACAGGAACAGAGCAGACGAAACTACCATGATGAGAAATAAAAACAGAAAGCATAAAGGTAGAGGTTGAACTAACAAATACTGCAGAATGGGAGAATAGGAATTGAATGAAGCAGATGGGATGATAAAAGGTGGTCCCTATGTCCTCCAGAAGTCTAAGCCTATAGCAGCATAACTATAGAGATTAGTTGATCAGAAATTAATATTGTTATGTTGTGCTATGGACTGCAAAACATATTGGTTTAAACACAAGGGTAAGGAATTGTTAGCGCGGTTTAATATAATGTTCTGATCATAATTCATTATGTTTTTCTTTTTTCAGTTCAAAGATGCCACATTAAGACAGATGTAAGAAACAAAAAAGAAAGGGTGTGCTAGAAGCAGCCAAAGGTAGTGGACTGTTGACCAACTGGGTCAGAACAAGTATCGCAGGTAAGAACAAAAAAAGTTAAGATTCTTACCATCTTTAACATGCAGATTTTGGTAGAAGGACAGGAGGAACCGCAAAGGCTGTAGGCTGTGCTTTGCGCAGGTGGTCTGGAAAGGAGCGGGTGGTTATGGAGGATGTGGGATTTCGGGGTAAGTAAATAAATCAGTCATCATTGTCATAAATCAACTCTTGATCAGTCTGATTTTTCTCCTCAGACCAACAGAAGGTTCAACTGATTTCCTGTAGTTATCTTCTTCCAGATTCCTGTTGCTTTTGTAAATAAAACGTTAAAAGTCACTGGCTTTCCGTGTTTTTCTGCATGTGTGTAAAAAAAACAACAAAACAAAACAACATGACAGACTTTGACACAATGTAATCTGTGATAATCAACTCAATTGAATTAATAGATTAAATACAAATTAATTCTGCCTTCATGTGGTCTGATAAACATGATCCTTCCCACGTATAAAGGGGAAATTACGATCACATTGTGTTCAGGTGCTTTTATAGTGGTAAAGAAGAGAAATATGTGGGAACCAAAGATGATTCTAATTTGCTGCTTGAGCAAGACTTCCTAATTTTTCTGCTACAGGAAGAAGATAATGCATCAAATGCATCAACTAACTGCTAGCATGATAAAATCAAATAAAAATGGTCATTTCAAAACAGACAAAAGTTTAAATGGTGATGTAGATTTCCAAAATATGTCACAGCATTGTGTATGCTACACACACAAAAGGAGACACATTTAACAATTTAGTTTTCACCATATATAATCGTTTCTCTGCTCTCCACCATGTTGAGAGGTCAAAGTTTATCTCATCTCGGCAAGTCAGGTATCATAAAATCTTCCCAGCTTCCCAGTGGATAGTATGACATGAGTGGGTGTTCATGTGCAATTTTTATGTCAGCTTTTGGTATTTACCATGATTATGAGACCAGACACTAGAATGAATACAGAACATGTTTTTGAACTAAGACTGTCCTAAAAACTTCATTTTGTTTGGAATGGATGTTTTTCTAGTGTCTCTCGTTAAATTTAATATACATTGTAAATTTTCGGAGTTTCTTTTACTGTGTCAAGAACAGCAATTACAAACTGAGTAGTTGTTTTTTTCTTTCGTGTGAGTACTTTTCACCAAAAAAGTTTGGCTTACACAACAAAAAATGTGGACATCCTGAGTTATACAGTGCCAAATACCCAAATTTGTTTGAGAAAATCCTAATTCTGTTTTGCCGTCACTTAATCCGTGAAATAACTATATTTTAGTCATTTTAAATATACATGGCACGTGAATTGTCTATTACATGTATTCTTTCACTTGAGGACAAGTAGGGAATTTAAACTGTCTGTCGAGCTGTCTGAGGTTAAGGGTCTCACCCAGGGAGCTAGTGTCACTGTTTGTGGGATCTGAAACATTTATTCAAAGCCTTCACAGAACGCAAAATGCTCTGTTGTAAACTATGCCACTACTCCTACTGCTGGTGTTTCAAGTCAGAAAACACAAAGCATGATCAAATAACATATTTAACAATAATAAATTAGTTGTTTTTGATTATTCTTTTTTTAAGGCGAATAAATGGCTTTGCTTCACATTTTTATGTGAAAATATCTAAAATCAAGTATCAGAATAGCAGCGCTTGTGTAACTGATACATACTGTATATTAAAGATATTAATTTTAAGCATCTCTTTCAACTCAATTTACTGTTAAAATTGGAAGGTTCTGGCAGTAAATATATATAATATATATATATATATATATGATATATATTATATATTGAGCTGCATATTTCTGGCTTTAGGGTCATCAATATTTTCATTTGAGGTCCACTCCCCTCACCGCCCATCCACATGTGCTTCTTCCAGAATAATATCAAGAATAATGAGCCTGTACCAAGCAAATAGATCCACAGCAGTATGGACAACTTCACATTATTTCCCACAGGAAAATGAAAATTACAAAGAAAAAAAAAGAAATTCATCCTTTTCCTTCATCAACACTGACCCGCATAAGCAACAAAAACAGCCAGAGCAGTTTCTCCTTATCAGGTCCTCCCCCAAACAATAATAATTCAACAGTGAGTTCTTAAAATCAGCCTTAGAGCCATGGCACACTTCATCCACACAGTGGAAGAAATGTCAGATAAATCTTGGACAAATACAGAGATGTCATGGCTCAGGGCAAAGATGAACCACCAATACTCTGGGCTTCTTGTCGTTGTTGCTCTGTGTCTAGGTTGCTGGAAGCTGATTTAAACATCTCACTAATGAAGCAGCACCGTAACCTTAGCTCTGAGGCAGTGACCCAAATCATGGACCAAGAAAGGGGTAGAATCTGATCACATCTCTTTTTGGAAGCGTTCTTCAATTCCCAGATATTTTATTTTCTACTGGAAATGGTAACTGATGGCTTCCCTTCATATATAGGTTTATATATTTTACATCTATAAACAATAACTGTTTTTTTGTATTTCCTAGGAAAACACTCTTTACTTTTGAGGACCTAGAAAACACATATGTTTTTTTTACTTTCCCAAAGCCTCGTCATGTCATTCATGCGTGACAGTAATTTCTTTCTAAGAGTTTTCCCAATCTGTTAATTGTGGTAATGTTATTGGCTAAATAACATTGTCTCTAGAAGTTTATATTTATGAACCCTTTGCCGGGTAGAAGTTGTTGCTCATCCACCATGTGTTTTCACACAAAGCTGTCTGCATAAATACACATTTTCCTGGATGGACATTGTGCGGACATTCTGTCTGTGCAAACACTGTAGTGTGGGGCTAAAATTTTTGCTGCATGGACCAATTAGATGCAGCATGCATAAATAAAGCTTTAGCTTGGGTACAAGCAAAATTAGGGAATGGCCTCTTGTAGTTAGTATGTGAAGGCCTATTTTTCATTGATGTTGGATCTCTGGCTATAAAGCTGTTTTTTGAGCTTTTTAGCATTGCATGTATTTGCTGCTTTCATCTCTTTAGTCAACTTGTTCTTGGCCTGTTGCAAAGGGCTTTGTTGTTAAGGCTTTTAAAGGCCAGTTCTTTGGTCTAAATTGCTTAGGTTTTGCTGTGAACTATGGTTTGGGTTGTAGGATGTCACAGTGTCAGCTCAAACAACTCCATACTCCAATTTGTAGTAGTTTATCATGTAATCCCAAGAACAGAAATTACATAATTTTATCCTTTTAACCCTACCTGGTGTTCTTGCTGCTTGTTCTTAACACAAAGTCGTGACCAAATGTCCTTCTTGCATCATGTCTGGGACCAGCTGTGTAATGGTCCGTGAATTGGATGGGCATTGTTAAGTAGTTAAACAGAGATGATTTTTACATTTGTTTTCAGGTCTCAAATTTACACCTTTATTTTAGGAGCAGACATCTGCATAGATCTGCTATGTAATGGCAAGTCCTGGGATCAACTAGCAAAGGCAGAGCGGAAATATGAACATTAGTTTGATATGTATAAGCATTTTACTCTCCTCCTTATCAGTCTGAAAATTGCTCTCTCTGCCTTTGTGTTGCTTCTGTGTTTTCTTTTGTACATGCTGTGTAAGCCACAGTGAACTGTCTATAATTGCAGTTGAGCTTCTCATAAAGTATAACTAGGGAAAACAAATCTTTCTTTGTCTTGCCACCTCAAGACCTTGAAAACATTTCTCACTTCTCGTGAAGTATGTAGCAGCCTTGAGTTTATCAAGATCCTTGACTTCACCCTCAATAAAGGCATTTAACTCAAGTTTTGACTACTTGGTCCATCTTTTAGGACTTTACAACAAGTTCAACAGGTTTCTGTTTCTAGCTGTAAGTCAGGTAATGATGGACCAGGAAGTGTTTAGACAGTCCTAAGACGGCACTGACAAGAAAGTGTATGTCCTTCTATTTAGTATAACAATTGTGTGCATGTCAGTGTTCATTGTGGGACACTTCAAGCACAACTCACAACGTTCCAGAGCGGTACTTCTACCCAAATAAAATATTTGAAAATTTCTCCCATGTAAGCAATGCCTGGCAGACTGCGAATGTGTGATGGGGTGAGATCTAGGGGTGGTTTTGGTTAGGATTGACAGTGGCACACTGGCACTTACATTGACACAAACATGGTGAGCAGAGCAATCCTGGTAATGACAGTTTTGTTATGGAGCACTTGTACAAGGTAGATGATTTCTTTGTGTAATCTTCACCAAAGATGTGGATGGGGTGTTGTCATTGCCTCAGAGATTCTGCCTGCCTGCTCCATTGTCTCGCTTATGCAGATATCATTTTTCTCTTCAAGATTGATGGGGTTTGTTTTCCAATAGCCTTTAGGTCACGTGACTGACTGAAAATAAACTAATAAACATAATTATACTGGATTGGGCAGATGAGGCAGACTGGTTTCAATAAAACTTTTATGCATTTACTATTTTTATAAACTACTATAAGTCCACCACCATGAGGGAGGAGTGAGTCAACAGAAAGCAGCTGCATAAGGTAAATAATAAATTGTCAAAATATATAGTACTGTAAGACATCTACTTAAACAGTTCGTTTGTAAAAGGAAAAAAAAAGTCTTAGCATGGAAGGACCATTTTAATCAATATAACGAAAAGTATTTCTGAACAGGATTACCAAATATAGCTTAAGATCAAACAAATACACATCATGTTAACTTTTAAAAAACAAATACATTCTATGGGATAAAGCGATGAGGAGTATGTTTGTTAGGTGAATGGTGTTCTCAAATTTTTCTTGATTTACTGCTATTCAGAGATTGTTGCACATCTCTAATAATGCAAAACACTGCAGTGGAGCTAAACTGAGCTATAGCTAGGGCACAGACTAGCTGCTAATCTTCATTGTCTCTATATACCCAAGGACTGTTGTTCCAGTCTCGGAAATGACCCACGTAAAACCAGCTGATGATAGCAACAGCTGACATCACTCTCTCCTGTTACTGAACAAAGTATTGGCAGACAGAGACCTCTGTCCTCTGTTCCCAATTGAGATTAAAACTTTTGAAGATCATAATCTGTGTAATGTGCAATGACTTTCAATAATACAACATGTATGGTTGATTTTGTTAAATTGGAAAGAAATGGCCACAACCTTGTTTAAATTACATCTAGTGTCCCAATGCAACCAACCATCGCCAGTCTGTCAAAGTGTCATGTCTGGGTTTTTGAGCTGTCTAACCCACATGCAGAACCCCAATACAAACAAGCATTATATCAGTTAAAGGTATTTATTGAGGTTGTGAGACAGGGAGCGAGTCCAAAGCCTGGTCCGGGGGGAAACAGAACAGCAGATACTGTCACTGAGAGAAAAAAGAGTGGTGAGTTCACTGCATGTAGGAGAACTAAGTTACTGAGGAATAATGGTTGTTTCCTTACTGTAGGTGATGTTGAGTGGAAGTCAGAGGGGGGTTCCGGTGTCCGGGGTCCTAGGCTCCAGTGTGGGTCCAAGAGCAAGATGGTGTGTGGTGGGAAACGGACAGGTCGGCTCAGAGCGAAACGATTTCTCCAATGACCAGTGAAGCAGCCAGTAGTAGGACTTTGTGGATCCAGGAGAACAAAGAAGGGAGCAGAAAGCTCGGGCATCCAGTGGGTAAGAACCACAGCGTCACGAGGAGAGAGAGAATCACAGAAGAAGTCAGGAGCAGACAGCATCCAGACTTTCCAGGAGAACCGGCAATAGGCAAAAACTCCGCTCCGACTACTGGTCACAGCTGTAGATATACTCAGGAGAAGATGAGGGTTGATTGGGAGAACCTGAGCACTGGAGAATCACACCGCACAACCAACAGCTCCAGGCGCCATCTGGTGGAGGAAGAGGAGAGGCGCACAGGAGAGAAACCCACACAGGAGGGACTAGGAGTCCCAGATCATGACACAAAGAGCTTTGTGTTATCTAACATTTTATTCTGACTTTAACTTTTTGGGTGATATTGGACCAATTTCTGATCACAGAAATGTTCCAAGTGGAGACCTTTACTATTTGGACAATATGATACATTTTTGTCTTTACTGTAGAGGCTTACAGTTGCTCCTATGCATTGTGTGGTTAGTGTGCCTTACCTCCAATTTTAAAATTACAAAATATGTTTAAAAAAATCAAGTACAGATAGACTTTAAAATAATTTTTGATAATAATGAATTATGATGTTGAATATTAACTAGATACAGTCTGAATCGTGGTTCATAGTCCTTTTTTAACAAAGCTTTATTTAAAGAATAGCTTCTTAATTTACATAACAGTTAGACTATTTTTCTATTTGGTAACTGAATTTATGTTGTTGTGATACTTTAGAATAATAGCAATATATTAAGTAACTATAACCGGAAGTTATAACTAATTAATAGGTCTTTCAAATTCGAGGGTAAAATCAAGTAATGATTATTAGTTAAATTATTAGAACTATAATCTGCTTTATCCACCGGGGTTCTTTTTACTCAAGACAGGGCTCCTAGATTTGGCTGTCAGGCACACAGGGCAGTAACCCCTACACTGGAGAAGTGGCTCCAACAGTTACCTGGAGAAACATCAGACATCATATTCCAGAAGTTTGTAGTTCCGTCTTTTATGACAAATGCCACATTTTACTGAGTTCTACATAATCACGTCTTTCAGTCTCTGTCCTCTGACCTTCTGATTCCGACTCTTCCTCATAAGGTTTGTGGCATATTATAAATCCAATTCTCTTGACGTCCTATACACTAAAAGGAGATGTGGACAGAGTTAAATAATAAATTTTTTGTGATCTTAGAATAAACTGCATTCTTTGTTATTGATGGTATAAATATAGCTCTCCAATGTCTATGCAACAATAAGTGCTTGGATGTTTTCAAGGCTCTAATCTACAGAGGTGACTTGACCTGGTTGTCTACTCTCCTCCTCACTGTTTGGTATATCTATTACAAAATTGGCAACAATAATTCAGCAACAAAAAGCAGCTGTGGAATTCAACCAGCTCATAAAGTCCATAAATCCATTATCTGGTTCATACATTGATAATATGCTTTTTTAAAATGCATTTCTGTCTCTTACAGAAACAACAGCCCTAAATAAGGCTTCAACAATTCCAGATTACGTGGAATAAAGCAAAGACTCTTCCTTTGCCTCTAATTCTTATCTCACTCCGATCATTACTCTAGTGATAGGGAATATCAGGCTCCTGGGCATCGATATAGCTAACAGACTGGATAAGCTCATGCAATTAAACTATATCACATTACTCAAACTAATAGAGGACAACCTCACACAGTAGAGAGCTCTCCCTCTCTCACTCATGTGAAGACTGTCTGCTATCAAAATGATTGTCCTCACTAAATTAACTATCTCAGCTATTATACTTGATAAGTCACAAGAGAATTGGATTAAATCCTTAGATTCTATTAAAAAATATTTTAGGAATATCTAAACCTCTATATAAAGTTTTAAAGGCTGAAGTCTAGGCAGTTTGTAACTTCTTGTTACATAGATTACAAGTGATGTTTAAATTGACTTTAAAAAATCTTTCAGACAACCTACAGTATAGGGAGAAAATGGACAATCATAAAGTAAGGAAATCATCTCTCAGATATACATTTATCAGCCTTTTAATTAAGCAGCATAGCTGTTTTACACAAATCAACATTAGTACATCTCTTAGAGCCTGGTGCCAATACTTCAAAATAAATGTGTCTTCAGTTCTGCCTTGTAGTCAAACACCAATTTGGGAAAAAAAAAAACAAAACAGGCATCCTGGAAAATAAAGTGGGTCTCCTCTTCAAAACAGAAAGGTTGAGGGCAAAATAACTTAATAGACATGTATGACAGTGTGGGTTCTTGTCACTGTACTAATGACTTACCAGTCAATCAATGTTCCTACCTATGGAAAGGAACTTTTGGTCATCAAAATCCTCGATATAGGCGGTTAAATTGAACTTCCACTGCAGGGCGCTTGGCACTTTCTTATAGAGCGTTCACAACAAATGCAATTACAGTGAATTTTCTACATCATTTGCGTGCAGTTGCTTGACTGAAATTTTGCCAACAATTTGTATGGATAATGGAGACAACACGAATCTTCTTTATCAAGTCATCAAATAGGAGGAGATTTTATCTGCTTGTCTGTTGTCTCTGGAACTCAACATGTTGGATCTGGCTTTTAGTCAGTGAGTCATGTTGCTGCATTTAATATGGAAAGCCAAAAAACAGCACCGGCATCTCTGGTTTAGTGTCAACTTGACAACAGTGACAAGACAAGAAGGCACTGTGGAGCAGAGACAGTAGTAGCAGGAGTGCAGACGGTATCCAGGGTAATAAACATGTATTGTTCTCTGATGAGTCCACCTTTACTGTTTTCCCCACATCTGAGAGAGTTACAGTGTGGAGAAGCCCCAAAGAAGCATACCACCCAGACTGTTGCATGCCCAGAGTGAAGCATGGGGG
>JAUZNJ010034689.1:0-12587 GCA_034780135.1 Jordanella pulchra | reverse complement strand
AGGAAGGAAGGAAGGAAGGAAGGAAGGAAGGAAGGAAGGAAGGAAGGAAGGAAAGAAGGAAGGAAGGAAGGAAGGAAAGAAGGAAGGAAGGAAGGAAGAGAGGAAGGAAGAGAGGGAGGAAGGACTTTCAGAAAATAAAGATGAAGATGCAATTAATTAATTCATTATTATGTCGATAAAAGTCTAATGAGCAAATCATTTTATATTCTCAGTTTCGCTGGATTTGTTTTTTAAGCTCATAATGAGTTTTTATATTTAAACCTTCTTGTGAAGTGAAATGAACACTTACTGTAAATTCTCCTGTAACAGCATCAAAGCCAACATGGATTGTGTGTTCAAAGTCTGAAGGTAAGGAGATTTCTGGACGTTCCTTTTCCTTCTTTTTATTTGCTGCAGGAAATACAAATATCAGTTAGTGTGAAAAGCTTTTGTAGTTGATATAGATGGAGAGTGAAGGTGGAGAATGATGCTGACTTTTGTCTCCTCCGGGGAAGATGGAGCGCAGGCGAGCTTTCTTGTTCTTTTCCTCAGGAGCCATTGGAAGTGGTTTAGATGCGTGATTCACTGATGAAGAGTCTCGGGAACTACTGTTCATTCTCAAGGGGGGGGCTGGTGGCTTCTCTTCAATATCAACACTATCAGACATCTTTAGTAGCACTCACAAGATCCTGAAAGGAAACAAAGAAAAACCAAGAGTCGGTTTGGTTTTCTGTCTAAACTGGGTTTAACTGCAAGATTTGATTGAAATGACTGTAAAATAAAAAAAACATGATGTGATACGACAGAAAGGATGTAAATAAAAACATGGTTTACGAGGAGTTTCTCCTCCAGTTTTATGTCGCTGGGGTAAATATTCTTTTCTTCCAACACGCCCATCATGGTTTGTTCAGGGAAATGGGTCGTGGTCATTTGCTTTATCCAAACTCTTCCTACATGGCTTGAAATAAACTACAATATGGACCAGAGAATAAATCCACACCCAATTTTTTATTTGAAATTTTAGAAACATGATCGATTTCCTTCAACTTCAAATGTTTGAGTTACTGTGCGTTGGGCAGTTTGTTTTTATTTTCCTTTGCAATCACTTTTAGAGATCAGCAGGACGTTTAGGAAGTCCCACATGTTGTAAATACTGGGGCATCTAGAGCTGTGGCAGGGAATCTGTAACCAGGATTTGACTCTAAGATAATCTGGCATGATGAAACTCTTCTATCACTCTCATCTTCCATCTACCCACCCCACTCCTTCACTGCCGCCCCCTGAGGCCAGGCCTACCATGTGATATGCAGCACAGCCGTCCCACAAAGCGGGACGTCCAGGCAGCCCCCTCAGTGGAGACCTACATTAGCAAACAAAGACACAGTCCCCTGCTCTTCAGCAGTGAGCGCCGACTCTGGAAAATTACACATTTGGCTTCACAGAGGCCTTTGGGGTTTTATTCAAACGTCACTCAAGACAACAGAAATCTGATACAGTAGACTCTCAGTTTATTTCCAATACAGTTGGTTTAGCATAAATGGATCAGATCCATAAGAAACAGGATGAGAAAATGCAATTTGTCCTTAAAAAGAAAATGAAAAAAAAAAACAATATATTATACAAGAGGTCAGTTTTAGGCTTTAATGATACAAATGAATCAACAAAAAATATGATTGGACTTTTAATGGCAAAGCTTGTGGACATGAAGAAATTTAACTTTAGTTTTCATCTTTCAAACAACATAAACATAAAAACTAATATTTTAAACTGAATGAATTCATAATCAACCGTAGTAACAGAAATAACAGACAGAAACATTACAGGAGGTTTGGACAGGATAAAAACAATAAATAATAATAACAATAAAAGCTACATAAAGTTCTGCAGGGAGTCATTGAAAAGCTGTGAGCTCCGGGTCATCGGAAATCTGAGAGAAAATCCTAAAAATGAGTAAAAACAAGAGGAACTATGAACCTGCTTCGATCAGCCGCAGTTTAAAGTGTTTGCAGCTCCACTCCTCAGTAAACATGAACCCATTTCAATCAACGAGTGTCTGCTCAGTGTGTTTAACGCCATCTGCCAAAATTCAACCAGTTCCTGCCAAACAACAGATCCGGTTCTGAGTCTGAAGATCAAAGTGAACCAACAGTAAACTGAATGATCACACATCTTCCACACACTCCACTAGAGACACGCTAGATTTCCTTGAAGAAGTCTTTATGATAACAAATATTCACCTCTTGTTTATCATGTCTGTGATACCAAATTTACATACAACTATGTTGTACTCATACATGTAGAAATAAGTGATTGAACTGACCTGATTTCTAATGCTGATCATTGCACAACTTTTAGAGCAGCATCCCCAGGATTCACCACAGAGTGGATCAACGCATTAGCAGTGGAAATAAGAACAGAGCCGATAGAAGAAGCAGAGTAGAACCGCAGGAATCGTTTAACCCTCGATGGCGTCTGTTATGAATCTGCAAAGGGTGGGAACAGTATTCAGTCGGTCGGTTGTGAAAGTTATTCTACCGAGAAAGATGAGAGCAGTCTGTTGGTATACTTTAACTATGACAGACAAAACAGGAAGTTTAAGAAGCTCTTCTGTCCTCCACGGTTTAAACTCTTTATCTGTATAAAAGACGCCTCTCAGTCAGACTCCAAACTCAACCAAAGACCAAAGATCTGCTGAAGGAAGAAAACTGCAGATCAAAATCTAATGTTGGAACAATTGTAGGAAAATGGAAGCGATAAAGACCATCGATAATCTCCCTCTGATGTGGGCCCCGTGCTGATCGCATCCCATGGGGTCAAAATGTCCCTGAGAAAACTCCCAGAACATGCAGGGACCTGAAGAATGACCTGCAGAAAGCTGTGACCAAAGTAACAAGGTTGCCATAGTAACACACTACCGCCTGCAGTGGCAGGCAGGCCTCCTGCTAAACACAGTTTATGTTCAGGCCACAGAGCATATGGGTGATCTGGAGGATAACATGTGGTCTGTCAGATAAAAAAACATTGAACAAACTCAACTTGTTATTGTTGGAGGAAGAAGGTTGCTGAGCTGCATCCCAGGAACAACAGACCTGCTGTGAAGCATGGGGGTGGGAGCATCATGCTTTAGGGTTTTTCAGCAAAGGGAACAGAATGGTGGATCTGTGTTAAAGGAAAAATGAAAAGGGGCATGACTGGTGATATCAGCCAGAACCTTCCATCAGTGAGCTTTGAAGACGCGGGTGTCTCTTCCAGCAGGACATTTACCCCACAGACATGAAGGAGTGGCTCCAGTTCAAGGTCTTAGCCAGTCTGCAGACCTCAACCCCAACGCATCACTGCTCCAGAGTGATGGAGGAATGAACCATAACACCAGCTACAGTGGAAGTATAACCTGGTGACGTTTGGCCCATGTCACTGCTAACAAACACCGTGCTACAAAATACTGAGCTTTTGTTTTTACTTATTTTCCAACCAAATATCCAGAGAAATTCTTCAAAAATCCAAAAATATGATTTCCTGGATTCTTGTTTTTGTCTCTCATAGTTTTAAGTGAACTTGTGGTGAAAATCACAAGTTGCACAATCAGTGGCTGATTTAATACTTTTATTCTGCTGTATTAGCTAAACTCTGTGATAAATCTCCATTATTTTCCAACCAAAATTCAAAATATAGTCAATAATAAGAAATAACTTACATGATGCCTCTTTAATGTTCTTTGGATTATGCAATATATACAATACAGATAGAATAAAATGCAAATATAAAAATGACTACGATTATTTACAAATCCAAAGCTGAGGAAATGCTGGAAGTAGGAGAGGATTAAAGATCAGGAAGAAACAAGTGATACAACAGAAAGGATGTAAATGAATTTATTCTCTCAGTAAATTAACCTTTTAAACATTGTAGTTTTAACACTTTATAAAATTAAGGATAGAAATACGTAATTTCAATCCTTTTTCATTAAGCGCAACACATGGAGACTCGGATGTATTTCTGGTTGAGCAGGTGCAAAGCAGGTGATGGTGTGGATGGTGCTACCGGTACCGCTAGCGTAGTAAAAATACGTCCGTCAAGCTGAGGAAGATCCACCGCTTGCTGGCAGCAGTGTTACTAAGCAACAGACTGCGGAGGATGCATCATTGTCAAACTACGGTTACTACCACGGCGGATCGCTCAGTGCAAAGAGACGCACTTTCTGTGTTGAAGTCGGACCGATGCCGGTTTGTATTCATGCCTGAAGCGAACTGAACCAGAGTCCGGTTGGAAGCGAACCGACACCACCTCCAAAACTGGATCTTTGTCTAGTTATCCTCCGAGGAGAGAAACGACCTCTGGTCCGTTTAAAGCCGACCAGATGAGGCCGATGTGAACCCAGCCCATTACCAACATGCAGAAGAGGAATTCTTGATATATCGAACTATTGCATCCAACAAACTTTCTTTAGCAATACTTATATCCAGACTAATATTAATTATATTTTAATATTGTTGCACAGATCTACAGCAACTAAAGAAGTGAAACCAAATGTGCAAACCTGAAAGTAATGTGGCTGCTTTACTAATATCCCGCCTGACAGCTGGCTCATGAGGCGCTTGGCTGCTGTGCAGCTTCATGAAGGCTCAGACTTTAGTGATTCTTCCCTCACATAAAACACTGACCTATTTACTGTGCAGACTGACATGCAGAGAAGGCTTTCAGTGAGAACTCTGTCCCTGAAACAAAAACTGTCTCTTTCTCTAAAACACATCAACTCGACTCTGAACACAAACAAACTTTAATTGTCTTTTCTTTAAAACGGAGGTAATTTTACTCAGTAAAAATCTCATGCTGATCATTTAACAGCTAATTTATTGACATTTCAGCCCATTTAGTAGAACGTTTTAATAGAGTTAAATCAAAGAATCCACCACCATAGAACTCAGCTCAGTTTAAATATTAATGTTGATATTTTTACATTTTGCATCACATTAAATACTCAGATCTCCTAGAGAAGGAAATTTCTCTGCCCCTTAAACACTAATGCTGACCTGAAAGGCAAACATGGGAGGAAGCTCCAATCTTGAACCGTGGCGGTCCAGTAACGGTCCAGCAGTGGGGGCAGGGCTCTCCGTGTGCCTGATTAGGACACACTCCCTGTTTGTCTTGGCTTGGACTCTGCCTGGGCTTCTTTGAAGGATGCTGATTACTTGGATGGGATGGACAGTTTGATGGCTTCCAGAGGATCAAGGAAACGAAGGGATACTCAACCACAGCAGTTTGTTCAATTGTTGTCTGTTTCAATCTTAATGATCTTCCAGCAGCTCTTTATTATCACACAACAACAGTTAAGGTCAACTTCTCAAGGTCATAATAAAACACACAGAGTCACTCACAGAGCCGACAGGATCCTGCCAGATTTTAAAACAAGCTGTAGCAGAAATGTGCTGTGCAGCTCTCTGCAGGAAGGGTTCCTACTAACCAAAGACGCAACAGACTCAAGAACATTTTATCATTTTGTTTCAACTACTTGATTATTTGATTTAACATGATAAAAAAGGAAATGTTACTTTATTAATGTCAAAAAATAGCAGGGATGCATATTAATCAGGGTTGGGAGAATAATGGCGTTAGAGGCTGCATTAGCTTACTATTAAAAAAGAAATCGAATTACTTTTCAGAAAGTGGTAACGCTCGTTAATACAAATCCATCAATTAGCGACTTCTCATGAGAGCAGGAAGTGGAGACAGAGGCAAACCTGACAGTAATTGGCTGGGGAGCCGTAATGTGGGCGGGAGTTCAGCTATCGTTGAAGTCGGGAGAAACTCGGGCGCACAGCCACAGATTCACAAGAAAAGTCAAAGGCTAAATGTTCCGGTGATTTGCTTGGTGTGAGGGATTGCTGTTGAGTCAATGAGTGGAAGCAATCAGCTGGTTTTCCTTAGATAGAAACCTTTGAACCGATCAGACTGGATGATCTGATTGAAATGTCTGTAAAGAGCCTTGAGACGAATGTGGTAAATCGGTGTTAGAGAAATAAAAATTGATTTAATTGAATTAATAAGACATTTGTGAATTTCAAATCACAATCACCAAATTAATTGATGTTTTATTTAAAGCAACAGTGGATAAATAATTAATAAAGTTATTTAACTACAAGCTTAGAATAATACATAAATAAAGGAGGTAACATATCAAGTTTTTTTCTTTCTTTGATGAATGGATGATGAATTACGTTCGGATATTGTGGAGGGAAAATGGATCAGAGCTCTCAGCCGTGTGGTCACAGTGGATCCTTATCGATTCATGCGTGTGTGTGGCCCCGGCTCAGCTGATCTAGTCACTGTAGGTCTGTTTGCTGACATGATGCAATGCCACCTCGGTTAGCTCGATGTGATTAAGCGATTAAGCGCACCTGTCACACCTAAAAGCATTTTACAGTGAAGTGATGTGCTTTTTATATTCAAGTTTACAATCAGGGATGGAAATCTAAACCAAGTTCACCATAAGTACAATCTGAATGGTGCTGGTAGTTAGGAAGGAGCAAGGACCAGGTGTTAGCAGCTAGCTAAACCACAAAGCTTTGTATTGCATTAAATGCTGCACATTGAATAGCAACTGTTAAGCAATGCTTTATGCAGAGCTGAGTTCTGTTAGTATTAGAAATGAAAATTTATCTTCCATTTACAGCAAATCTAAATCTCTTCCAGGTAATATTTTATGCCTTTTGCTTTTGAACATATTTAGTGGAACAAAGTTCTAGAATTAATGTTCATGGTTTTTTTCAGAGAAGTTGCATAAAATATTAGTGATTTTAAATTAAAGTTTAAATTAAATGTAACATTTGAAACCTCTTTAAAATAATTTTGAAAATTTTAGCAGACTTCTAACTCGTCACCTACTGTAATTATTTTGAACTGCCCTCCATTTACTGCTGAGACGTACGGATCCATTTTTTGCTGATCCAATCTAAAATCAATACACAGACATAACTATCAGAAACTGATGCTACCACCACCATGCTTCACTGTGGGAATGCTGTTTCAAAGCTAAAACATGTTGTGTTACTTTGTCTTCATGATGCTGTTTCCTTCTTGAACCTTTGTGTTGGATTTTCCATGCTAACCCTCCATCTTTCTCCATCTTCTTTGCCACTGTCAGCTTCTACTGGTTTTCACAAGTAAAGCTTTTTGAACTAAGATGATGATGTTGTTTCACATACGACCAATTCCATGAAAACATGGTGGATCTTTGACCCAGTGCAAACAAGTGAAAGTAAAACAGCTGACTTTCAGTGTGAGTTACCAGTTCTAACAGTAAAACCTCAAACAGCTCGACCTTATTAGGGTGAGAGTGAAGACGGATAAATAACCCGACTTTCCTGGTTGAGGACACGATAAACTCTGCTCCTGCTCATAATTGGGTCTTTGTTTAGGTTTTTTTTTCCTATAGCTTAGCAACAGCTCTGGATTAAACCTGTTTCAAATGTAAAAACATTTGCATACCTGCATATCAAGGCCGATTTGCTACTGTACAAACCCTCCATTTACTGCGCAGTATTAGAAAGAACCCTGAGGAATATTTGACTCCAAAGCAGTATCTCAAAGCCATGCAACAGGACATGCTGCTGCTGGTTGAACAGGTTGAGCGACACCCTCCTATGCGGCCTTTAACAAGGTCCGTGTTGCAACTGGTTAAAGTTTCTTTCCGCCTTCTTTTTTTCTTGGGACACTGGTTTGCTGATACCTGACAATTTTACTTGCTGTAAAAATAAAACCAGCCAATGTTTAAGTGATAAAGCTTTAATGGTAACAGGAGGCCAGTGAGAGCCAGAAAGGTTGATTACCATTATTCCATTTTATGCTTTAAGCTCATGTTTAATGGATGGTGTGGAAAGTTTGACTGTGCAATGATGCTTTAAAAATGAATTTCCATCCTTTGCAACGGGGCTATTTATTTCAATGTTACATGTTGTGCTTTTTTTATTATCATAACAATAATTACTTCATTGTATTCAGACAAAACAAGTTAAATTTCAATGCAATAAACCAATATTTTTAGGAGCTGTGTGCACCTCAGGGGATAACCAGACACAGCTTTTAATCATGGTGGCATAAAAGCCTTAAAACCCATTAATAACATGCCAACTAGAGCATGATTACACAATATCAAAGGCAAAGCTAAATGAAAGCAATAGCTGCTCTGGCACTCTAAATGTCCATCCACACAAACGCTGTGGATCCTTATGAAATTCAACAGATCACAGACTAACAGCAGCCTTTAAATTAAAGCTTATTTAAAATTAGCTTTTTGTTTAAACAGATATTTCATTGTTCATTTTCTCAGAGCATCTGTACATAAACAAAGCAATAAGAAATGAGCAATCTGCACATCTGGGATGAATCTGATCACAAAAGGCAAAAACTCTCAGTTACACTTTCTGCTGAGAGTTAAAGGCTTGTTTTATGTTCTAAAAAACTCTAAGAACTAAATAGGTTTAGTAGCATTAATTAGGATTATCCATAGTTTTTATTTTATTAAACCCTAATTGGATTAATGCATGGCACATTTGATTGCTTGTTAAGCCTCCACAGATTGATTTCTGTCCATTACTAATTAATCAGTACAACCCTAACGAGGCTAGCGGAGGGTGTTGATATTAACCTGCATTAATGTCACATTCATGGCTAATTAGTTTCTCAAAAGCACCACGTTCAATAATGTTGACTCACAAAGTCCCAGGTTCCCAATAATCCTGTAAAATAAACAGGCTGCAGTATAAAGTTCCCCATATTCAAAGCAGAGTAGAAAAAGCAGGTTATTCCACACTGAAGGCTGTTTAATCCCCACAGCCTTTCATTTTACCAGGCATCATCCGTTCCTAAACTCCCCTGCTGGGAAGAGTTCGTCTGTCATTTAATATTTAGTTCTGGTGAACTTGCTCCATCGCTGCTCTGATGCGCATTTATACCCTCAAACACGCAGACACACATTCTCTGCTCATATATACAGATATCTGAAGGAACTCTGTAAATAAATGTCGTCCGCAGCGACCAACCTTCCTACTGGTAGAGCTGGGAAACGTTTGATGGTTTAAGTCTATGTGACTGAAGCAGGTTATTTCTTTAAAGTGCAAACATTTGCTATACTTAACTAATAAGATCTGAATACACCAAAAACACTTCTGTTCTTTTCTTTGTCTTTTGTTTGTGTTTATAAAACATGATTTTGTTGCTCCTCCTGTATTGAACGGATGCTAACATTAGCCCGCCTTGCTATCACCGTTCGTCTCTACTCCGTCCAGCAGAACATCGCCTGCAGGCAGCCACCAAGTGTTGCTGCTTGTGTAACTTTTTTCACAGACTGGGAAACAACAGTAAGTGAACTGTGGCTGACTGCTAATGTTGCTAACGCTACATCAACACTGACATCAAGGCCAGGCTCATTCTGGAGAGCATTCTAGGGAGGAAATAAGGGTTTGAAATTGGCCCAACCGAATGCTGTTTAATCTCTTCTGCCTAAACATGACTAAACGTGTATTTAAAGTCATTTACAGAAGGATTGTAAAAGTGAAATACCAGGTTATAACTCATTTAAGCTCTTGTGACTGTAACATAACTTCACACTGAAAATAATGGAGAAATCCAGGAATTACTGTTAAATGTATTTCATTTTTGAACCAATTTGATTTGATGCTGGTGTGGTTCGTGCAAACATCGTATCGGTATAGGCCAATTCTCAAAGCTGCAATAACGGTATGGTATCGGGAATGAAACAGCTGTTTTGATGCACAAACAGGACTAAATGCCAACCCTTCGATTGCAAGGCAAACTCCTGCATGCGACGCCACTGTTGCCCCAAAGCCAGGGAGAAATATCCTGTGAACTAAAGCCGCTTCATTCAACCCTTAAAACATATCTGATAGAAGGACAAGATTAAGGGCAGAAAAATGTTCACCTGATCTAGAGAAACATTTACTTAGTGAGTTTGCTAACAAACAAAATGTTTTTCAAAAAACTGGGGCTTCTTTAAATTCAGTGCATTTTAGTGATTTCTACAGTAGAAAAATCAGAAGAAAGCAAATCAGTTTAACAATAAACTGATGCTTAGTTCACAGCAACACTGTCAACAAAACAGCTTAAAAGAAAACACAGACCTGATAGAGAAAAGCAAATCATTAATCGTTTGGTCAATGTTAGAATTTATTCGGTTCCACCTTCATCCTAATGTGTTTATCCTATGAAAGAACCAAAGTAAGAACCCAATGAAACGTGAATCACAGCGTCTGTCCGTCTGTTGAATAATCCAAACGTCACCTGGATCCATCACAGGCGTCGCTGCAGCACACGACACAAAATAAAGGCTCCGGTTTGTTGTGACCTTCAAACTTTTCACATAACCTGCTAGTCCTGGGCGGCCACAAAAAAGAAAGACTTTTATTAGACAAAAAGGGTTTCTTACATTTCTTATTTGTGTAAAAGCTTGTTCAAAAATGTGTTAATATTTAATTCCATCAGTCTTAGGTGATAACCGCTTTAATTTGAGATGCATCCTGAAATCCTGGCGAACAGAATCGGATCCTTTTAAGGTCGTCTGGTCGCATTAGTTAGATGTAAATAAAAGCAGACAGGTTCACTGACAAGCAGCAGATCTTCATATATTTGCTGAAAATGTTAAGGATCTCAGCTCAGCTTGTTTTTATAGATGAAAACAAACTCAAATATAAAGCTTGAACACTTTTTCTGTTTTGTACAATATCTGCAAAGACTGTTAAAATGGTGGAAAACATCTTTTTCTTTGCTTTATTTCATATAATGATCTATAAGTGTGAGTACTCCATTTAAAATGTGCATTTATTTACTTTTTGTATAAGTTTGAAGATTTTTTTGACTTCCTAAAAATAACTAGAGCAGATATTTTTGAAATGAATGAACTTTTAGCAACTGATAACTCATTTCATTACGTTAAATCAGGGCAGAACGGATAGTTTGGATTGTAAAGGTTACCTCTAAGGGAAAGAGGCCCTTTTATTTGTTAAAACTACTTGAGGTACGAATACATTAAGCTCCAGTGATAAAGAAATACGTCTTATTTCACAATGAGGGATCCATTGCCTGGAAGAATAATCCACTTAATTGAAAGCTTGCATTTTCTTTTTATTCAAAGAATTTTAAATGTGATAAACTACAAACACAATATTTTATAATATCTATCATATCTTTAATAGAAATACATGATTCACAGGTTGGACAATATTGTCACTAAAGATCCTCTATAGATATTTTTACTTTTTCCAATTCAACATTTTTCCAGCAGATTAAAATGTCATATTTTGATTTGTAAGGTCTGCCTACATTGAACAACCTATTCTTGTATATTTTCAACAACTTTCTCTTTAGCAGAGTGAAGGAGGGCCTTTAGGTTTTTGGTTGCTGTGGTTCTGGTGGGCCTGAATGAGAGCCAGCTGGAGCCGGTGAGGGGAGTGGATTCCCTCCTGCTACGCCAGCTGGTCCACCTGCTTATAGTCCAGTTGAAAGGTTTAAAACAGGTATTGTAATGGATCAGAGGATGGGCGTGAAAAGCCTGCAGATCTTGTAGAGTCATTTTTATGTCAACAAGTGAATAAACAGGGAGGGGGTTGGTACCGCAGACTGTGTTTAGATGGGAAGCAGAAAACAAAGCTGGAGAAAAAATACAAGCATACAAGCTGCCTTATCTAATAAAATCATGACTGATCTATTTGTTTGTACAAAATCTGGATTTAAAACACCTTTGATGTATAAACATGTTGTGGTTTGGTCAAATCTTAAACAGCATCAGGGATTTCAGACTCCAAATGTATTTATGACCAACTAAGAAGATAAGAAGCATTAACCCCCAGAAAACACAATGATTTTAAAGGCTCAACTTTCAGCTAAAACTCAGAAAAAATAAAAATGCTTTATTGATTATATTGTTTTTTTTTGCAGCCTTTAATGTCTCATCTGTTTCCTTAGAAATCAAAAATGTCTTCAGAGGGTTTTAACACTTCATCGTTATTCATACAAATCTTTCAACAGGGTTCCCAAACAATTTTATTTTTCATTTTAACTTCTTCAAGAAGGAAGACAGGAGTGTGAAAAGAAACGAAAAATGAGAAGAAACAAAAAATGAAATAAGGAAATAAAGAAAGAGATTAGAAGGAAAAGAAATGAGAGCACAAGGATGGAAAGAAGAAGAAAAAAGAATCAAAAAGTAGAGGAAGGAAGGACGTAATGAAACATGAGGAAACAAAAGAAAGAAGGGAAGCATTTCCTATTAAAGAATAAAGAGAGGAAAGGTTGGGCCCAATTAGGAAAGGAACCAAGAAAACAGGGAAGGACAGAAAGACCAAAGAAAGGAAACAAAGAGGAAAGGGAAGAAGGAAAGGATGGATGGTGAAAGATGGGAAGAAAGAAGGAAGTACAGGAGGAGAAATAAATGACCAAACACATGAAATGAGGATGGAAACAAAAATCAAGAGGGGGACGAAGAAAGGAGAAAATGTGGTAAAATAAAAGAAAAAAATGAAGAGGAAGGAAGGAAGGAAGGAAGGAAGGAAGGAAGGAAAGAAGGAAGGAAGGAAGGAAGGAAGGAAGGAAGGAAGGAA